>QODF01000061.1:75798-105194 GCA_024372805.1 Oostethus manadensis
CATTGCCAGCAGTAAGTCGAGCTTGTTTCCGATGAACGTTGGCCTCCGCCAAGGCTGCCCTTTGTCACCGATTCTGTTCATAATCTTCATGGACAGAATTTCTAGGCGCAGTCAAGGCAATGAGGGAGTCCAGGTTGGTGACCTTAGGATCTCGTCTCTGCTATTTGCAGACGATGTGGTCATTATGGCCTCATCAGGCTGTGACCTTCAGCGTTTACTGGAGCGGCTTGCAGCTGAGTGTGAAGCTTCTGGGATGAGACTCAGCACCTCCAAATCTGAGGCCATGGTTCTCAGTCGGAAATGGGTGGACTGCACACTCCGGGTTGGGAGTGAGGTCTTGCCTCAGGTGGAGGAGTTCAAGTATCTCGGGGTCGTGTTCACAAGTGAGGGACGTGAGGTTGACAGATGGATCGGCGCAGCATTCGCAGTAATGCGGTCGCTGTACCGGAGCGTCGTGGTGAAGAGAGAGCTGAGCCGGAAGGCAAAGCTCTCTGTTTCTCTCTCACCGATCGATCTACGGTCCCACCCTCACCTATGGTCATGAGTTATGGACCATGACCGAAAGAAAAAGATCGCGGATACAACCGGCGGAAATGAGATTTCTCCGTAGGGTGGCTGGACTCACCCTAAAAAAAAGCGGGAGGAGCTCAGAGTAGAGCCGCAGCTCCTTTACATCGACAGGAGCCAGTTCGGATACCTCCGGACGAGGGGCCTCCCTGGTGAGGTGTTTCCTCTAGCCGGGAGAAGGCCCCGGGGAAGACCTAGGGCAGGCTGGAGGGACTATGTCTCACAGCGGGCCTATGTCTCACAGCGGGCCTGGGAACGACTTGGTGTGCTCCCGGTGGAGCTGGAAGAGGTCGCCGGAGACTGGGAAGTCCGGACTTTTCTACTGAAACTGCTGCCCCCGCGATAAGTGGAGGAAAATGGAATGGAATTGAACTATACATAGACTCACAGACACCTCACATTCATTTTTGTGGTGGCGGGACTCGTGTCACCTGGTGGGCAGAACTACTCAGTCGTGCTCAGCTGGCGATGTGGTTCTGCCCATGGTGTCACGTAGTTTCGACTCCTCAATTTTAACTGCCTACACACACACATCTCACACCTCATAAAACTCTTAGTTGGGTGGGGGGGGCGTGGATTAGAGGGTCCTATTACACTCCTGTTTTCTTGGGAGCTCCCTGGGAAGGGGGGCGGTAGGGGGGAGTGGTCGGTTCGGCTCCGGGACTCAGTCGGTTGCAGTCGTGTGTGTGTGTGTGTGTGTGTGTGTATAGGTCTGTGGCTGTGGAATTCCTGGCGGCCGAGTACGGTAGTATGGCCCCGTGTCTCGAGGGAGCTCGCGGTGGTGCTGCTCGCTGCATTGGGGGGGTGGCACATCCAGGTGCATATGTGAAAATGTAGGTGTGTGGGTGTATGCGTGTTGGCATGTGTGAGTGGGGGAACAGGGTTTGGTGTGGGTACTGGGGCTGGGGTGTGAGAGCACTAGGGGTGGTGTAGACGGGGTTCTTTTGGGGGGGGCTAACCCATGGGCCCTCTACGGGTGCCTGCCTCTGGCGTCGGGTTAGGCGATGTCCCGCGGCAGCTGTGTCTGCGGCGGCCTGGGGCTCCTGGGGTGTTGAATGTGGCCCCTGCTTTTGGGGGTGGCTGGCTTCTGGGCTCGGGGGCAGATGCCCTGCTTGCCCGTAGTTGGCCGGCCCCCAGCCGGGTGTTCTGGCGGTTGGGGTCCGTGCCCCCCTGTGGCCTTTGCTAGATTGCAGAGAGGTGTCCGGCCGGGTCTCCCTTGTACCTCTTCAGAATGGACTCGCGGTTGCCTCTTGGGGGGCNTAAGAGTCTTCTTTTATGCTTATTATTATTAGTATATATTTATGTATGTATGTATGTGTATGCATATATATGCACACTGTATGTGTGTATATGTATGTATGTACTGCAAGGATATGTGTATGAGCACAGTATGTGTATGTATACGTGTACGAATATGTATACATATATAGTAAATATGTGTATGTATATATGTGTGTGTGTGTGTATATATATATATGTGTGTGTGTGTGTGTGTGTATATATTTATATATATATATATTTTTATTATTATTTATTTTATGTTTGGGTTTTTTTTTCTTTCTTTTCCTGTATTTTGCTTATTTTGCTCTGAGACTGTTTTGGTTGTTGCTGCAATCGTGATTATCATGGTTGTTTATATTATGGTTGAAATATGTTTGTGAGGTTCTTCTGCAGCCTTTATTATATCCCCCCTACCCACCCCCCACCCGCTCTTTTTCAGGTCATGTCCAGCATCGAAGTGTGGTGCAACAAAATTCATAATAAACGCAGTCAAATGTCAAGGGAGACTCATTTGGATTATGGAGTTTCTCTTGGCAAAGCAATTTTGCTCAACACTTAAAGGCAGCTTGACTCCCATTCAGCTGTTAGATGCTGGACAAGACAAAAAAAAAAGATTTCATGAAATAAAAGAGGAAGGTGGTGTAGAAGAGGAAAGTATTGATCTTCACGTTAAAAATCTTCACTGAAGGTAAAAGTAGCCTTATACGTTCATTTACCCCTTTTATTCAAAATGTGCATGTATAATGTATACATTCTTAATTGTTTTTAGCGCATAAAACTATAATTGTAAAACTATAAAAACTTGTTGCTTTTGGCTTTCAGGAATGGATTTACATTATTGCTTATGGGAAAATGTATTCAGTTAGCAATCTGTTTCGGTTAGAGTCTGACCTTCTGGAACAAATAACGGCACCAACCAAAGGTTTACTGTTACATTAAAAAAAATATACGGGCTGTGAACGGCCCCTATGCCAGACATCGGACAGCCTCGAACGCCCTTGAACGTGTTGGCTTTAGATTGTGGATGTTGGGAGCCGGCTTCACTCTCGTTGCTGGGAGTGCTTCCAATTGTTTGTTGTGTTTTTTTTTGTTTAAAACGTCTAAAGTGAATACTTGATGCGGCCCAGCCTAACCCAGACTCTCCCTCAGGCGGCCCCCAGTTGAGTTGAGTTTATTTTGCTTTAAAAGCCCGTGTTTAGGCTCCATTGAAGATACATTTACCTCTGTGTTTCAGAAGACAGGCTCATGCAAATGCTTGTATTAGACTTAAGCATTCACATAAACCCAGTCAGCAGTGCAGACAAGTTCCTTATCTGTTAATATTAGAGGCGCTTGATTGTTTGGTTGACCTGCTGTCTCATTTGGATGCCTCATCTGAAGGCAATCTCTTTTCACCAGGGGGGATGCGTCATCAAAAGCTGGCCTGCTATCAAAGAGGAGGCTAACAATAAATTCAGATTATGTGATAACCGTTTTATTAAACCAGAACAAACGTCCTCTGCATCCAAACTCCTTTTTGCAAACAAGACTGTGTGTGGAAAATTATCAGTGTTATTCAGCGTTACACGCTCACACTAGAAATCGTTCTCATAGGCACGCTGCGCACGTCTTTCCCTTTCAGTCCGAGCCTGGTGATCCAACCTGTCAGAGTGGGGCCCGTAATGACTATCTGCTATTCTACTCTTCATCGTTGAAGCCCCATTCATGTTCAATCTCCTTTACAATGCACTAAAAGGATTAGCCAATTAGACGCTATTTTGGTGCCATTGTGAGTGGACAAGAGTGTGTGCGTGTGTGCGCATGAGTGGTCAGTGTCAGTGTTAGTGGTGACAGTGAAAGATAGATGGCTGTCAGTACCCCACACTTCGTTCCCATTTGATTTGCTGCTGGAGGTCATATTAGTGACCCCCCGCAAGTCTAACACAGAGCAGGACACATGTGTGTGTGTGTGTGTGTGTGTGTGTGTGTGTGTGTGTGAGCGAGAGAGAGAGATTGACCATTCTGACAGGCCACAGTGGATGACAGAGAAAGTGATGGAGTATTACATCTCAATAATTCAACCTATCATTGCGAGCTTCTGCTTCCTCCTCCTCCTCCTCTATCTCTTGCTCCTGCTTTAATTTGTGAGTTTAATTTCCCCCATGTCATGACTGAGATAAGGGGGAAGTGCCTGCTTCATTACACGGGAGTCGTCATCATTTACTTTGTGTGGAACACAGATTGATTCTACTTATCTAATGCGTTACATAACACTGGCAGCAATATGTCCAGCGTTTTTTTTACATTGAGCCAGATTCATATGTACTAAATCGCCTTTATCGTCTGAGGGTGGAAGACTTTGATGGGTGACGTTGAAGGTATTGTTTAACAGGAATATGACCTTCAAGTTGGAAGAACATCACTATTCTTTTGCCTTGTTGCGATTGCTTTAAGACTGCAAGTGAAGCCCAGCTTCACCTGGAATGCCCCTCCCCACTCCAAAATATGTACTGCTGTGTGTACATTTCATTGACTAAATATGTGCTAGAATGCATTCATCTTTTGTTCAGAATCAGCTACTTATCTTAGGTAACTGACACGACTTCCAATTCAATTCATCCTCGCAGTCGGTCACTGAGCCTTTACTGACTTTGATGGGGAAGCGTAGAGTGGTTTGCTCCACTGTGTGAAACTGGACGGTCATGGAATAAATGTTGGGTTTTGTCTTGCCCATCAGACCCTCACCGTCTTTGGGCGTCTATGGGGCAGTGGGCTGGCCCGGAGTTTTTAATTTTGTTGTCCTCAACTGATCCAGAGACTTTACCAATCCCCGGCGACTTTGCCTTTGTTAAAAATGACTAGCATTGTGTTTGGCGGAAAAGACCAATTTGGTACAACAGGGTTAAAGATCATTGGCAAGGATCGGAGGATAGAATTAGCATATAAATGAACATGTAAATAATAAATAAACACATTTATGATGTAGGCTGGAAAAAATGAGCTTCCACGGCTTGTAGACCTCGAGAGAGAAGGGAACAAGATTTGGCGGTTTCAAGACCAAAAACTACACATTCAAATGTCAAATATACTTCATTTTATACAAAGACCAAAGAAAGACTGGCTGAAAAAACATCTCTATAACATCAATATAAAATATATTCATTAAAAACAGAAGTCTAAGCCTTCAGTCCATTCAATATAGATAAATAAATAAATAGTACAAAGCCCCGCAAATAATGACCAATTTCTTCAAAAGTGGCAAAAATCTGTCCAAGCAAAGAGAAGTATTCACCACATGGGTGCAATGAAAATAAACAATCCCATACTCAAAATGCATGCATGCAACATTTCAGCCTGGGCAGATAGTGTTTTGAACACTCCAGGAGGGTAACAAAGGTGCAACATTTCAAAGTTAATGATTTACCAACCAAAAAAAATCACACCATACTCATCTCTACTGGTCTACCGGTTGTTGTGCTACCAGTGTAGTTCACAGCTGCTATATATACTGGGTGTGGCTTTTGGTAAGTTTCCCATCCTTCGTGTAAAAATCCGAAGAAAACATTAGGGGCTCTATTTTCGTAGACCAGGTGCACCTTTGCTTGCACCTTGCCATTGGGCGTGTTTTAGGGGCATTTTGAAAGTTCATGCCAGGAGCAGCTTGGTGTAAGTACGCCTCCTTCTCTCCTACCGGCACAGGTGGCAAAGAGGGAGGAGAGAAGGCGTGACTGGGTTTAACGCAGCCGGGTCAAATCTTTACCGATCAAATTAGCTCCTCCCCTCACCTTTAAATACGCCGCTGGCGTGGCAAATTGTACGTTTTGTTGAAATATGGATGAAGACAGCGGGAGACGGCCAAGCTTCTCCCAGACGTAAAGTGATGTTTTGGTCCGGGGGGTCCAAGCTCCCAGTGGCCGAATACTGAATATGGTCACGCGAGCAGACCTCCACGGACTGATGATGCAAAAGTGGGCTGGGAAGAGATTACATGTATAAGGTTTGCCCTGACGTACTGAGAAATTGCCTAGTGAAAAAAATGATGTCAATGATGTCAAAGGAAGGGCAAAAGAAAAACTCAGAGCACCGGAGGCACACGGTCGCCACCGGTAAGGTAAGCATTTTTTCCCCACTAATAAAGACACTTGTATTTAGTAACCTATTTTTGTAATATAATATGTATATATAATATGAATAAACAAAAACGTTGCATCATGGGGATGAAATCCGAACCAACTATGCGTAAAAGACGCATTGCCAAGCTCGTGGTCTGGCCCTTGTCACTTGTGTTTGCATTGGAGATGAACTTGTATTAGCCAATTCATTGTGATCATTTTTGCCATACTTGATTACACGATCAAAGATGTCAATACGTTTGATTAACCGTTAAATTTACAATTAACCACATCCATATCAGAGCCACTGGCCACCTGCTAACCGCCACACCCATCGCGGTGCGCCGTGCTCTACCGAATTACCAAATTGGCTGCGCACTGTGTTATGTCGGACAAAATTTCCCACGAAAATACATTTTTGTTTTACTGATGTGTTGAAAAACTTTCTAGTGGTTAGTCGCTAGCACTAGCACACTGCTACTCCTGTATTTAGGTCCATTGTCCTCTTCAGCCATGGCAAACTATGGAGCATGCGCAACAGTGATTTTACTGGCAGCCCAGGCTCGCGCTGCATTAGAGATGCACTGTCAACCCACTGCTAGTCTTGCAATAGCCGGTGCACGTCTCAATAATCAAGTAATCTAAGGATTTATGACTGATTCTTATCGATCCAGGAGGCTACTACCGATGCAGCCGTAATCTCTCGCTTGTCAAACCGGATATTAGGTCGCATTGTTTTATTGTTCACTCTAACACATATTAACAACACAACATATTTATCAGGACCATGGAAGGTATTAGGATCATACCAAAGCCCAACAAATTACAACCTCATCTGGCAGAAATATAAGCATTAAGCAATAATAAATGTGCTAATTGGGGGGGGTTTCCATATGAAAAACTGGCGGTATTCACTTGTTCATCATCGTCAAAGGAATGCCTGTCCATTATTTTTAACAATCGGATCGTCGTCCCTAAGCGCTGTTGTGCACTTTATCCACTTTTTGCATACACAGTCGTCGCTTGTTTATTGCGAATAATTGGTTTGAGAAGCGGCTGTGATAAGTAAATTTCCACAAAGAACAATTGAATATTTTTGTAGTTAGAACATACACAACCTGTTTATGACCTCCTAAATAACTTAAAAACCCCGTAGACATGAAGTAACGCCCCTTTAGTCACCTTACACTATTACACAATATAGTAGACATAATAATACAAATTAGCCATCCTAAATATACAGTAAATAAGATGTAACAGACTCACACTAGCATTGACAGCGTACTTCCCAGTGGCTATTGCTATTACTGCAGTGTAGGATACTTCTCTACTATGGTTAGGGAGACCCTCACAGAGCACTTCAATTGCTTTATCAACCAGCACAGAACATATGCAGTGAACATTCACACAGGAACCGCTGTCGTACACTCTATACGCTGGTAAACCTGCCGCTACCACTCAGCGAACAGTCAACTCTGGCCAGCTGACGTCACACACGTCACTTCCCACGTCCCAGTCATTTCAAGGCCTTATATTTGTATTTTTGTTAATTTAGCCATTTTTATGCTTGAAAATTCTTATTTAGGCCATAAATTAAAATTGCTTTTTTTTTTTAGTAATGGACCATATTCACCCACAAACCAGTGATCGTTTATTCATTAATTTATTTTTGAAAGATGCAGCGAAAGACAACTGTATATAGTACAACAAAATGAACAAACCCACGCTGATGAAAAAACAGCCTTCTCTGCGCCTATAATAAATCACCATTCAGTCAAGTGCAGCAGCCACAATGGCAAATTTTATACACTCACAGCTTCAGCCTTCAAATTAAGCTTAGGATCTCCTGACCCAAAGAACAATGCTGAGAGTGACCTAAAAAACGCAGACACTGTGAACCAGATAGATTATACATGCATCTGTTCAAAATTACCATGGACACAGTGAGAATTAAAGTGGTGCCATCTGGCAGTGGGGTTGTACAGTGGAAAGTTTCATGGTTATTGTGGTGAGAGAGGCAGGTATAAATAATCCACTGGCTGTGCTAAAAAGGATTGGCTATGCTCTGGCACGGTGGGTGTATATGCATAGGAGGGGGTTGGGGAGATTGTATTGTGAGACGACGGCCCTTGCTCGGTCTTTGTGTCAGGCAGGTCAGCTGGTGCTCAAAAGCTAAGATGACACCCCCTAACACACATATGCATAGAGCCCCCTGCTTGAACATGGCAAACACTTCAGCACAGGTATGCATCAGACACTCCTTCGCTCTTGAATCATGCTGACTCGTGAATGAAATTAAACATTCCTCACTTGAGTAGTCATAAAAGTAAAATTAAACCATCACTCCACGGAAAGTGAACAGAAACATAAAACTGGACCCCCAGCCGCGTCATCTGAATGAAATAATGTCAATGAGCTCCAAGGCAAGAATATAGAAAGTGTTCCCACAATAAATAATAGAAATAGAAATAATATGCTCCAGGGTGGAGCCAGCACCGTAGGTAATGTTTTAAGTAGGGCTGCCAAATGATTAAAAAAGTTTTCTGATTAATCACAGTTTTCAAATTAATTAATCAAGATTAATGACGATTTACAACTATGTTTGAAATTAAGCCCATTTTTACTGTATTTTACTGAAGGAAAGATAAAGGACAGGATCAATCTGAAAGATAGCAGTTTTTCAAATTGTAGCACAACATTTGAATCACACTTTAACCGTCCTATTATGCACAATAATGGGTTGTGTTCAAAGACACCACGTAATTAACTTACAGTAAGTGGAATACACTTTTGAATTTATTTTCCGGGATTTGCAACCACACTTAAATGCAACAAAATGTATTTCTGTAGTAACGGTTACAAAGTGAGTGGTAAGAACATCCACTTATTGTCTTTGTGTTTATATAAACCACACAGGCACGCATAATAAAGACGTTGTTCTGATGTTTGGAGTGTCCCTGAATGCATCTCGCAGTCATCTAATGCCAACGAGAAAGGTTCGGACTAGAGACGTTTGAACCGGAGATATATATATTGTATATGCTGTTGGAATTTCACTGCTGTTGATGTGTTCAGGTCAAAATAAAAGTTATGTGTGGGGACGTTACACTGTGCCTTCTGTCGTCATAACAGAGAGGTCATGATGCATACTATATGCGTTAATTACACTAAAAACCTGAACGTAATTTCTTTAAATAATTAATTTAATTTATTAGTTTAATTAATTAATTAATTACCACCGTTAATGTGCTGCTTTTAACAGCCCTGTTTTTAGGTCATATTTTAACATTATTGAGTGTCATACTGGTATTAAAATCTATTTAAAGACAAAAAAACTATCAAACAACACATCTTAACATTAAACACAAATGGCAAATGCAAGTCACGCATCTAATTTGTAACATCTTAAATGTCACATACGTGTAAAAAGAAGTTACCCACTGTAAGGTCACTAGGTCAAACGCTGCGGCTCTGACAACATGCACGATGAATCTGGTCAAAAGTACTAGGACACCAGTGGAGTTTTTGAAGCGTGCTTTCTTCATACCTGATAATAGAAGCTGATCCTTTAGTAATTAGCAAGTGTAATCAAATGCCAAATAAAATGCAAACTAACGTACAAAAGTGAATTCTGTCATTGAACCAAGGTCTTGTGAGATCCACAAAAAGCTGAAGACAAAGGAAAACACAAAGCTGTGACTTGAACAGATGTACTTTTCCTGAATATTTGGGGGGAATTTTGAATTTTGCATCTAACTTCAGTGGTTCTAACGGGAGTAAGGCAGTTTTTTTTATTGTATTGTTGATACTCATGCTCAAAAATGACCAAAATAAATCATGTTTGTCTACACAGATGGAACTTGGTGTCAAAGTCAAGGGTAGACTTTCTACCCTTGGTTACTATCTGTATGGAAATGCACACCTCTATGTTACTGTTTAAGTGTAAGTTAAGTTAAAAAAAAAAAAAATCCCCCGGGTTTTCAAGGATTTGTATCTAGTGTGACAGCCAAAGGTCAGGGGACAAAAGTAAATTCACAGAAATGATGGTGACGAAAATTACACCAGCTGCAAAAAGCTCAAGACAGCTTTTCAAAATGTTTTTCTACATAGCATGATGTCACAAAATAGTCTCCCTATCGATTTTGTGTGTGAATGACCATGACAATGCATCTGCAGATGCGTTGCAAAGCTGTCTCTTTTCTTCACATTAAGGAGAAAATATAAGCCCTCTTGTGACATCTATAGCCTGTTAGATTTACGTCTAGTAAATCCGCTAGTGCTCCAGAACCATAAAATACAACTCTTTGTTGCTTTGCCCATTTTGGAGCACAACATTTGCACGTTTGTCCTGAGGGAAGCTAACCGAACACTCGTCTGCTGAGCTATTGGACTGTTTGAATATGTGTGGCGGCAAGGTGGTAAATCACGGTAAAAACTCTCCAGCCCTTCTCATTGTGAGGACGAGTCATTTGTTTAACACTCAAATACGGTCCAGGGCTGTTTGGGGGAGAATACATCAGCAGGAGTACAACACAAAGAGCGGCACACTTCAACACACAAAGAGTGTGGAGAAGCGGCTTTTTTTTTTGGATGAAGGATTGTTTGCTCAGTGTGGGTGCAGGGCAGGCACAGAGTGGGAGGGATGGCAGGGAGGGGTGGTTATCACACATTTGAAACAGGAGGTGTCTGGGTGATAGTGGGGAGAGGAGGAGCGGAGCGGTAGGATCTTTTTGTGAAGGCCGCGAGTTAATCGCTTGAGCGGCACACGTCGATTTTAAGGGTGCACATGTTGTACACCCCCGGGGGGAGGTGGGGGGTGGGGGCAAAACAAACACACACGCACACACAACTGAATTTACATGTCAGTTATAATGCTAAGCTGACCCCACCCCCTTCACTGCACAGTTACCGGACTCTCTTGGTTCTGTTGGTTCATTCAAGAGCATAAACAAACACACACACATGTGTGTACATATGAGTGTTGGGTTTACCTACTTGTATCCAGGACTGGACAGTTCCCTCTTTTGAGGCCCGGATGCTTAGTGTAAGCGAGCAGTAAGTAAAAAGCTATGGTTTCACTGTGTCTGTGTGTGAGAGTAAGAGTGAAGGGTAGACATAAGAATGGTGTACCCTTAATATTGGAGTCCTGACAATACCAAAAACTGTTGTGTGCTTTATTTTGGGATTAGAAGACTTTGATGTAATTTAGGATTATGCATCTTTCATTTTCACCTTCAGTACTACAAAAACACTTTTGTTCCCTTCTGATTACTTTCGGTGTAAATGTTCCTCTGTTGGTTTTGAGGTGCTGCTGGTGTATTTTGATTTTCCTCATTACATTTCATTGTCATGTTTTGCATTGACTTCTTATCGTTTTTGTTTTCTGGGCTAGAGAAAAGTGATCAACGTTCCCTTAACTGTTCAGCCTTTCCTTCCTCAAAATAAACAAGCCTCCGGATATAATACTGGCCAAAACAATAAGTACACCTTGAAACAATCCTATACAAATGTGTTTGCCTGAATAATGGACATAATCAGTATTGTTTTAGTTTTGGGTGAACACTGCAACATGATAAGAATAATGAAAAAAAGTAATTATTTGGATTACATTGCCCATTTCTGGGTACTCAAGGACACAGTCCAAAGTAAAAATACACAGTAAAAAATATATATAATGAAATATATATGAATTATTATCACTGTAATAAGCATTATACAATAATACCCAGGTATACTGTATTATAAAAGCTGTTTTTAAAGATTAATAAACATTGGGCAAATAAGTTGAACCTGGACCCCATATATATTTATAAAAAACAATAATAAAAAATAATACATATAAAACAATGAACAGTGTATAATTTTAAACATTAATGAAAACATTATTTCTTCCTTTTCATATAATATATGTAAAGCATGATTCTTGTGTTGCATGTCATTAGCTTCTGCAAGTGCAAAGGTAATGTTGAGAGTGAGTGCACTTTACAATTCTAATCAGGTAGCCAGTAAATCCTAAATGCCCCTTAGACAAATGTGATGTGATAAACTGCACTTTAGTCCATGTCTTTGTTGCTGTGGTCATTATAAAGTGCTGAATGGCTGAGGACCAGCTGGTTAGGGGGGTGCCCCGTGAGCCTGATAGCCACCACTCACCACTGTGGGTCAGATCCTGTCACACTATACAACATCTGGGACCTCTTTGTCTTTTAAATGAAGTCAGGAACTGTGGCTAGAGAGCATGACTTGTATTTGTATGAAATACTTTCATTGCTAAATACAAATAAGAACATCAATAATAAATACATCATTTGTTTGCAAATGGTCAGAAAGCGTCCTAATTTGAATACCCAAAGGTCTTTTCAGTCAAATCAGACGGTTAAGCCGTAAATCTAGCCACACAAAGACAGGCATTGAGCCAAAATAGTCTTTTTATTCCACTGTGTTTACTTAGCAAATGGAAAAGCACCTGCTTCAGACGTTTGCCTCTTAACCAAACAGGAAGCCATGCACTTGAATAAATACCAGTAAAAATCTGCTTTAAAAACAGCACTGGCATGACTTTTATAAGGGGAAAACACTTTACAACTTCAATGTGCTATCTTGCAGATGAAGCGAGCGAATCAAGTGAACTTCTCCAGGGGGTCATGAGCTGCGTCACACCCTTTAACTTCTGAGTCATCACCCCGCAGGAACATGGGGAGCGTGAGCAGCCTCATCACCAGCGACAACCTAAACAGTAAACACTGCATGGCATCCGAGCTGAAATTAAAAAAAAGAACAAATCAGCACCGACGAAATGGAGGTTGCAGCCTTGATGCTTTACTGAAGTGTAGCTTTACTCAGGGCTGCGCCTCACCCATCCACCACTCAAAAGGCCTGTCCTACACAAGGTCGGGACGCAGCGAGGACTTTTTTTACATCAAGGTAGGCTTACAAGTATTTTCAATTGTTCATTGTACGCCATCAAATAAAATAAAAAAAAATAAACCTGTTTATGGATTGAATGGTTGTGTGCGATCCCCTTAAGGTAAGCCATAAACCGAGGCCGGTGAATCACAGAGAAGGATCAATGGAAGACTGTGCACAGAACAAAGCAAAGAAATCTGAGGAGCGACCAAAACCGATGCTTATGTCAGGCACTGACGGGGTAAGAGATTTTCTACAACGCCTATTCAAGGTGGTGAGCTGGACTCTATCACAGCTAGGCAAAAAACACACCACATACTAGACTTGTCACTAGTCAATTACAGGATGTATAGACTAACAACCATTCACACTCAGACTGTCGGATAGGTAATCATTTAAAAATCCCTTATTATACTATTTTTTAACTATTTGGAATGCTGTTGTGTGTTGCCCAAACTTGTGTCTTCAAACCTAAATGTACACTAACTCTGCACTTGTGCAACACAACAGATGTCCTATACAGTAACAGATACAGAAATGGAACTGTAGGAGGGGGGAAGGACACAAACATTAGTAACCAGTGGCAAACACATTTCCTCACTGGAGATGTAAAGTTCTCCTTCTCAGTCAGTTTTTGTGAGCGTAACTTGGTTTCTTCGTTCAATCAACCAATCAGAGTACAGGAAAATGCTGTAATGTTATTGTGGGCCAGCAAGCTGTCCTTGAGAGGCAAACCGGAAATGCAATTTGTTAAAGAAACCGCCGCGGTGCAAAAATTACGGTCACATTGTAACAGGCTATCATGCTAGGTTAGCCTATTCACTGAACAAAAACAAAAGGATAAACAGTACAGATACCACATCTGTAGCTGACGAAGGATAGTTTATTTTAGGATGTGTAGTGAAGCCTGCTTTTTTTCTTCAGAAATTCACCTGTTATCTTAATAAAATAATTTTCTGATATACTTTTTACAATAAAGCTGTCACTGTTTGAAATGATAGTAAGATGATAGATATGAAAAGATCATTAAAATCAATCTTAAAATCATTCCATATAATAATTTCATAAAACATACAAGTAATAATGAATTAAAAGCAAAGCATATACGCTTAAGCGGCTCACATGTATTGTTTGAATGGGGGGTAAGTAACAATGGATGGGACTTCCTGGTGCTCCATTCTGCTCCATTAATGAGTCCTACTACATGAGTGCACTCTAAAAAGCCCCCAGCCAACATTCAGGCTAGTACTCTCACAGCAGATTCCAGCCAGTTTTGAACCTCTCCATCTCAATAATTACCCCCTTCCAAATGGATGACCTGCAAATGACTTGATCTACTTAGAGAAGTCATCTGAGTGTACCAGAAATAAGGAGATGAAATGTCCCTCTTTAAAAGCCCTTTATATCTAGGGGGCCCCTGGCCAAGGTGTAAGATATAGCTTTAAAAAGAGGCAAGGCAGAGAATAGCAGATAGTGTTTGAGGGATAGCGAAAGGGGAATTTTTTCTAACAATCGCAATAGGCATACCATATCCGAGTCATGTAGTCAGCGAGGTGGAATGCTGAGTTCACAAGCATTCCCTCTTTACCTCAGCAGCACATTTTATTAATAACACTGTAAAGGGCTATTCATCTTCTCTGTGGCAGCACATGTGGGTAGGGAGGGTGCGGGTTACAGAAGGAAGGAGAAGGCGACAGAAAAGGAAGGGAGGTACTGTATGGTACCACTTGTGTCGTTCCTGGACAATATAGATAGAATGTTTTTACTGTATCATTATCATGGGGGTACAGTAATAATGCAAATTGGGAGTTTTGCATCTAAGTAGAGTGGAACGCTCATTTTAAAGCAAATGTCTCCATCCCCTAGGCAATAATGTAAAGTAGCTTTGTTACAGAGTCAAACCATCAGAAAACTGATTAACTGTACATATATTCTTTTCTTTTTTATTTTGCTTGTCCCAATTAGGGCCACAGGTGAGCTGGAGTCTATCCCAGCTGACTTGGGTGAGAGACAGAGTACACCATGGACTGGTCACCAGCCAGTCACAGGACACATACAGACAGACATAGAATCTCCAGTTAACTCCTATGCATGTTTTGGGGACGTGGGAGGAAATAAAAAGTCCAAGCAAGTGCGGTGGAGAACATGCAACATCCGACATACTCTAAGGGAGCTTCAAACTCTCAATTTCCTAACTGTGAAGCTGACGTGCTAAGTACTCTGTCAACATGCGACCTCTGGAAATACTTTTTTTTTTTTACTTTAACTGCCCTATTGTTATAAAACGGTGTTAACTGCCATATAATATAACTAACTGACATTAAAATTAAAATAAAGCACAGTAAAGCAAAAGTAATAGGCTCCTGCATGATGCGACCCTAATGAGGATAAGCGGCATAGAAGATGCATGGATGGTCTGGTCTTTATGCCAAAAAAGACAGATTTAGCTCACTAAGATGAGGTCTCATAAAATATTCTGTCATATTTAATAGACTGTTACATTGTTAAAATGCCATTTTATTTGGCAAACACAATACAGAGCTTATGACTTGATCTTATGGACTTTCAAATGTATAACTTGACCTGTCTGGTCTGAGACTATCTGAGACTCGATTTGGACTTTCACATTTTTCCTTGACCCGGGATTAGAGATTTGAGACTTACTTGAGACTTGCAAAACACTAACTTTCTCCCACCTCCGGCAATTACACATCAAAGTGTGATGGGGGCCTCCACTGAGAGGTGGCAAAGAACATCAGAAACGACGAAGCAGCTAGAGAAAAATTAAGTAACACATATTCCTGAAACTTGCAAAGATAATTTCAATATCTTTGCTATTGTCATACTATTGAAAACTAATAATATGTATTAATACAATTTATCTGTACTGTACAAACTGAACTTGAAACTGAAACCATGAAAATGCAACAAAATGGGAGAGCTGTGATGCGTATTCCAGAGTCAAATGGCATGTTGAGTAAAATAAATGTAGACATATTGGCAGGTTTACACTAACATTGAAAGTACTCCCTGCTTCTCGCTGCCCCCCGACAGTTCACCGCAACCCCCCAGGGGGATCCGCCCCATTATTTTGAGAACTGATAAGTGTTTCTTGTGTCATGCATTTATTCGGTAGTTAAATATAAGCCATCAACGTTGCCATCAAAGATATAAAAACTCTGCCCAATGAAACCCAGCCCTTGACCAACAGAGCCAACAAAGTAGATTTTGGACACAAGCCTCTGTTGCATGGCTGCGCCACGCCTTCCTGACAAAACACGCATGGGTGTCCAAAAATGTTGAGACAGATATTTGTCTTTAAATGTATATGTATGTACATGTACACTACCGCTCAAAAGTTTTAGAACTTTAGAAGTAATTATTGAAATTCAAATCGTTTAAGTTTAATGAATAGCTTGAAATGGTACAAAGGTAAGTGGTGAAGTGCCAGAGGTTAAAAAAGATAAGGTTACCCAAAACTGGAAAATATTGTATATTTCAGAATTATACAAAAAGACCTGTTTCAGGGACCATAAAATGGGTCAACAATTTAAGGCTGTTCTGCAGCCTTGGCAGTTGGTGAAACTAATTCTTACAGGTGTTCCAAGTTCTGGAGTACTTACTACCTCCTCTGTCTGCATAAAAGCAGTGTTTGGAACACACTGTGGTACTACACCCTTGTGGACATCAGTTAAACAGTACTGAAATGGAGAAAGTAATTTGCTGCTACAAAAAGGGGAATTAACAATGGAAGAGGGACAGACCATCTTAACCCCTAAAAACTTAGGTTTTACCTTCAGAGAGATTGGAGACTTTTATAACTATAAACTATCTACAAAGAGATAAGAGAAAAACAGTAATCTGTATTATTGTTATACAGTATATTATCATAACAGTAGTTTAGAGGTTCAGTTGACAATAATATCTTTGACCATTAATTTGTGGGACAATAAACACTTCAAAATGCACCATCATGGTTTTGTGACTCGGTTAAATAAAAAACTTTGTTCAGTCACACTTTTTCATTGTACTTATATTAAAATCTATGTTAAAATCTCATTTTGTCTCGATCTCGTGGACCCAATCTCATGCATCGTCTCGTCTCATGAGTTGGGTGTTTCATGACACCCCTAAAGTACTGGGATCGCTATGAGAGTCAGTCATTGAGATTTTCAAGTTTTGCAAAGTGACACATCCTTTGCTTGGGGAGACACAAGATGACTTGCTTTTTGCAAGCCTGTCAGCTAAAAGGAGTTAGTGAATATAAAAAAGGGGGAAGAAGTGGCGAGCGTTTCTGACGATGACATGTCATTTCATTCTTGCAGACCACTGCTGAAAAGTCACTGGTCCGGTCCACTGCCTACAAGCCTTTAATACCTAGGACTATATCCTCCACAGAGGGACAGCGCAACGGCTTGGACCACATCCTCATTCAACTGGATAAACCAAAAAGTCCAGACAACCGACACACGCAAGACACCCCCTCTGGTATAAATCCAAACTATAATGATAGACGTGTTGTCCAAATGCAATTATGTGGCTTGTATCTCAAATAACTCTTAAATGATTCACCCTCTCTTTTCTTCACAGGCACTCTGTCAGACTCTGGACGTAACTCCATGTCAAGCCTCCCCACCCACAGTACCAGTGGCAGCCTAAGTGCTTCCACTGGTCCTGTCAGTCACAGCGATGGCTGCACCACTCCAGCCAACTGCCTCCACCAGGGAGCTCAACCCAATTTGTCCCCATGGGTGAACAGCAGTAGCAGAGACAGCGGCTATAGGGACGGAGGCTCCCCACTGTCTTCAGATCAGTCTCATCATCTCTCTGAAACTGTGGGAGGCATTCGGTCCCCTCTGACAACAGATGAGTCACTGATTGAGACACTGGAACAAAGGCTGCTGGAGAGAGAGACTGAACAGCAGGACTTACAGGTATAAAGTTGTCTTATGACCTATGGAAAGTCTCATTTGAGAGCTATGGTTCGCAGACTTTTTACACCATGTGCATCCTCGCTTAAAAAAAAAACCAATTTTAAAAACAACCATTAAAAATAAAATTTTAGATTAAAAAAGAAGAAAAAAAAAAAAAATTAAAAGAATAAAAATAAAGAAGGAAAATAAAAAAAAAAATTTTACAAAAAAAATTTTTTTTTATTCAGCAAACATATACATTTGAATATTAAAAATAATATTGATGTACAATTATTTCTTACATGTATATGTTTCTAATATGATCATATTTTTTTAATCTCTCTTCTGAGTACCACTGAATGAAGCCAACGTACCATGCATTTGAAAATGAAGGATTTAGCGTTTTGAATGATTTTGTGCTAACAAAAAGTTTACCACGCCCATCTGACACAACACATTTCAAAAATTTTCAAACAGCAGCATGGTTCTGTTCAGTTCACCATGGAACAGTTTGGAACGGTAAGCCCAGATGAGGCTACCGATTGCAGCCAAGACGTGACATACCGCAATGTGATTATTCATTAAGGGGTGACATAAACAGCATCAAGTTTTCTGGTTTTTTAAAAAAATGCACCTTGTGTTTTCTGCCCATTTTCCCTATTCTTACATTACATTATAACATAAATGACAATTATTTGTTGACTAAACCAAACAACAGCAATGTATTAGCCCAACACAACATAAGAAAAGCACAACATCAGCAAATGTATATGTGGATATATTAACATTCATTATATTTATATACCCATATCCTAGAAATTCCAACTGTAATTCTGTTCTGCTTGTACTGGTCGACTATATATTACCACTAAGATTGCATCCCTTGACTACAACAGGTGCGCCACGAGGCGAAGGAAGTAGTCGCCTGCCAGCTATTTGAGGACAGACAAAAGTATTGCAGTGACGAGATGAACGAGTTTAATCAGCAATGCTCCACACCATTACAACAAGCCTCTCAGACGGCTGCAAAAAGCCAGCCAGCACTGCAGTTGCAGGTCAGCCAGCTCCAGGTCAGCTCTACTTCGTCTTGCTTCACACTCCACTTCAACTATACTGCATATTTGATAAACAAGCTTTATTTACGACACAGACAGAAAACGAGAGGCTAAAGGAAGATCTAACAAAGCTGAGCAGGGAGAGGGATCTTGTCAAGCAAAGACTGAGGTCCTATGAAGAGGAGAGCACACAACTTGCTCCAACACTTGAGGAAACTCAGTGGGAGGTGAGTGACATTTGTGACACAATCGGTATTCAGGACAATTCTGCATACAGAAAACTCTAAAGAGACATACAGTACATCATCAAATATCACCTTTGCTTTACTTATCTGCAGCCTCAATCGGAACCTACGTGATGTTTGGTCACAAAAGATTTGAGGAGAAGCTGTTTCAACAGACCGCTCATTTAAACGACAGCAGAGTTTTAGAGAGTGAAAACTTAATTAGAACTAAATGCTATAGCGTGTTATGTTTTCAAATAAATCTACTTCCGACAAAGAGAGAATGGTGCAAACAATCCAGTTTGAAAGTACTACACGGTCATCTTCTTCTCTTTCTACTTTCCATGATCCATGTTCCTGTCTTTGACAGCATACCTGCAATCACCCCATCATCTCTTCTATTTCCTTTCTTTTCTAACTCACCACAAACAAACTTGTGAGTCGTCCGCACTAGCCATGTTCATCATTACACCGCCAATTTCAGTCTTCATCACCATAAGTGTGTCTGACACTCTCCCGACCTCGACAACACTGTCCCTATACTCTTCCTTCAGGATCACACCTACCCCATTTCTCTTGCTATATACTCCATAGTAAAATAGTGTATACCCTCTTCCAGTGTTTCTGCATTTCAATCTGGTCTTTCGTACACACGATATGTCAATTTGTCTTCTTGTCCATCCCGTGTCTTTGTTGTGAACAAACATAGCATAGCATAGTTTCTGCTGGCACACTGTCGGTTAACAATGCCAGTGGCAGTTGTTGTTAACCCGGGTTGCAAACAAGTCAGTATGGAAAGCTTTGTCGTGATTTGCATATTAGTTTGACAAAGTTTTACAGCAAATGGCCTTACTGAAACAACCTTCACCATGTATCCATGCACAACAAAGTACACTGGCATGTGACGTCTTTGTGGCTGGTACTTTCTCTTGGAGATTAATAAAGTATCTATCTATCTACACAGTATCTCACAAAAATGAGCACACACATCACTTTGCATCAACCATTTATTTTACCTTACCAAGGGATCCATCCATCCATCCATCCATTTTCTACTGCTTATCCAAAGTTGGGTCCCAGGGGTAGCAGCCTAAGCAGGGGAAGGCCAGACTTCCCTCTCCCCAGCCTCTTTGCCCAGCTCCTCCCGGTCGATCCAGAGGCATTCCCAGGCCAGTTGAGAGACATAGTCACTCCAAAGTGTCCTTGGTCTTCCCCGAGACATCCTACAGGTTGGACATGCTCTAAACACATCCCCAGAGAGGCGCCCAGTAAGCATCCTAACCCGATGCCCGAGTCACCTCATCTGGCTCTTCTTAATGCGGAGGAGCAGCGGTTCTGTATAACAGTAGCCCAATAGTAATCTAAAAGTAATCTGTATAATAATAGACCCCAATGATGATAAACAACAATGTACTTGGTTTTTCCTTGCCCGGATGTGGGTCACCGGGGCCCCCTCTCTGGTGCCAGGCCTGGAGGTGGGGCATAATGGCAAGCATCTGGTGGCCAGGCCTGCACCTATGTGTCCCAGTTGAGCACAGCCCAAAAAGGTAACATGGGTCCCCCATCCCATGAGCTCACCACTCGTGGGATGGACCAAAGGGGTAATGGTACAAAGCGAGCTGGGTGGCGGCTGAAGGCGGAAGCCATGGTCGTCCGATCCTCGGCTACAGGAGCCAGATCTTGGTACATAGAATGTCATCTCTTACCAAGGGACAATATTAAAAAAAATGAAATGTGGATATAAATTAGATAAATCAATGTACAGTTTGTTTAGTCTTATATCCTATCATTACTAAAATATTGTTATATAGATATACTGTAATAAAAATTCCTCCTGAAATGTAAAGGGTGTAATTACTTAATGCACATTAATTACTTCCCATGAGATTCACATGAGTCATTACTGTTGAATGGGAGCAGTATACAGCACCAGCATAAATCAGCACATCTGCTCCAAAGGCCACAAACATGGCTTACACAGAATTTATATTCTGCACGATTTTTAATTTTTTTTACAAGAAGATTTTCATCATCTTACAGTGCTCATTAATGCTATTACTAAAGCATTGAGGAAAACAAGCTACAAACTACTCCGTTGTGAAGGTCAACAGTACAACATAATTCCACATACAGAATCTGCAGTTGATGAGAATGGTTTTGGCATGAAATTGTCAAAGTGATGTTCATTGTTTTCCCAATAGGGCTTTCTTGGGTCATTGGAGGAAGTGGTATATTTATCCAAAAATCAATCACTGTTAAAGTATAGATGGTGATATCAAAATGAAGAAAAAAGTCAAACTGTGACTAGCAAACACAGAACATGTTAAGATCAAATATTTAAATAGCCCTCCCAGTAGAGTACAATACACACACAACAAAAGACACAATGATATTGATAAATCTTTGTGCCCTGATGTAGGTGTGTCAGAAATCAGGCGAGATCTCCTTGCTGAAGAAACAACTGAAAGACTGCCAGGAGGACATCAGCCACAAGCTCAATGAAATAGTCTGCCTGAGGGTACAGCTGAAGGAAATCACAGCAAAGACAGAGAAGCTCGAGAAGGAGAACAAAGACCACAGTGACAAGCTGCGCAATTGCAGCGTGGAAGTTGAGGTTAGTCTCCTTTGAAATCGGATTACATACCTCAAGTTCAAACAGATGTGAAGAAAAAATATTAATACAATACACCTAAGAAGATGAAAGTACTTTAAAAAAATTAAGAAAAAGATAATGAAAAAGATAATTACAGTTAGATAACTGTGCAATGTGCTGCAACATTTTACGAGCCAATCTAATACTTTTTTGCTATATTCTTTGAATGCAGACCTAGGCCAGACAATTTTAAGAACAATTTATGAATTCACTTGCACAGAATTTTGATTAACGCTATCAAAAAACCATTATCACTATAATTACTACAATTACCTGTTTGTTTGTTAGTTTTTGCATTAGTGTAGCACTGCATACTCATACTGTGAGCTGTTTGGAATCTATTAGTTTCTTTTGCATTTCCTCGAATAGTTGCATTTTTTTTAGATGGTGTGTATTTGAGAGGAGCCCTTACACTGTGTCAAAAGTCTGACAAAGAATTGTTACTTTGGTGTTTCAGTTGGAGAGGAACTGGCTCACATAAACAATTTCTATTTTACTATTTCTTTTATTCTTCTTTACATCTCTACATCCATCTTCCGCTTATCCGAGGTTGGGTCACCGGGGCAGCAGCCTGAGCAGGGAAGCCCAGACTTCCCTCTCCCTGGCTACTTTGTCTAGCTGCTCCCAATGGAGGTACTTAAACTCCTTCACTTGGGGTAGAATCTCATCTACAACCCGAAGACGGCATTCCGCTCTTTTCTGGGCGAGATCCATGTACTCAGACTTGGTGGTGTTGATTGTCATCACAGCCGCATCACTACACTGTGAATCGATCCAGTGAGAAGATCACGGCCCAATGAAGCCAGCAGGACCACATCTGCACAAATCGTGCAGCCATAAACCCGAAAACACATGGCTCTCCACAGCTTTCCTGAACTCCGCCCACGTCCAGGTTTTTGCCTGGAAGACCAGCAGAGCCGCAAACCAGTTGCCTGCCGAGTCACCTGGGTTAAAAAGCCCCCTCTTCAGCATCCCCCAACACTGATGTCCACCAACGGGTTCCGGTATTACCGCCACAACAAGCACCACAGGTCAGATCAGCCACCTCAACAATGGAGGCATGGAATATTTGCCCACTCTGACTCAATGTCCGCTGCCTCTTTCGGAAAGTGATCAAAGCTCTCCTGGAGTAGGGAGCTGAAACTCCTGACAGGGGACTCTGCCAGATGTTCCCAGCAGACTTTCACTATGCGTTTGGGCCTGTTACGTCTGCCTGGCATCCTCCCCCACCATCAGAGCCAACTCACCACCAGGTGGTGATCAGTTGAGGGCTTTTAGCCCTCTTCACCCGAGTGTCCAAAACATGTGGCCACAAGTCCAACAACATGACCACAAAGTCAATCATCGAGCCGCAGCCCAGGGTGTCCTGATGCCAAGTGCACATGTGAACACCCTTAAGCTAGAACATGTTGTTTGTTATGGACAATCTGTGACAAGCACGGAGATGTGAGATGATTTTTTTTTCCCCTCAGAGTTCAACAGCTTTCCTGGTCCACAGAGTTGAAACAGAAGCTGTAGTAATCCAACACTCGATTAAAAAGATTTGTCAGATGAAAACATGATCGCTGCACGAGACTTGGAAACGTGATTTTTGCATTCACTTCATTTGTCCAATCACTACTTCTCCAAGCTGCACTCTGAGCATCATGAGAACTGTATTTTTTTAGGCATAAATTAGCAGCATTACTGTACGAGCTGCAGATTTCCAAGGTTGAGAAAAAAGTAGCGGCTTATTCACTGGAAATTATGGTAATTGTTTGATGATTGTTCCCACATGCATGTATAAGTTATGGTAGTTGGTCCTTTTTTCTACATTGTAAGAAAGAAGTATGTTGTTTTTAGGTCTGATTTTTGTTTGTTTTAAATTTAGGTTTGCCAAAATGAACTTCACCGCAAGAAGAATGAGGCTGAACTGCTAAGAGAGAAAGTGTCCACACTGGAGAAGAATATCGGGGGAATGAAGCGAGACCTCACTGTGGCCGAAGAGCAAGAGCTGCATCAACTAACTTCACAGTTTGAGCATAACAAGCAGACACAGGCCATGGAAAGAGTCGCACCTATCCAGAACCAATCAGACAAGCCTGAGGGACAAGTCTCCATAGAACTTCTCCAAAAAGAATTAGAGAGACTGAGGCAGCAGATAAGTGAGGAGAAGGAGGCTCAAGAAAAGCTTGTAACCCACTTTGACCAAGAGAGGCGCACATGGAATAAGGAGAAGGACAAGGTCATCAAGTACCAGAAGCAGCTCCAGATCAACTACATGCAAATGCATAAGAAAAACCGGGACCTGGAAAAGGTCCTGAAGGAGCTGACTGCCGAGCTGGACGCCAGGGCAGAGCTGGGCTTGGACCTCCATTACAGCTCAGGGTTACAGACCTACGATGATGTCATCGCCACTGAGATATGATGACCTGCCTACACATGCACCTTTTTTCACTGCTATTTGAGGCTTTTCACAGCTTTCCCTGGAGGTGATTGTCAATATTAATTCCTGTTACTGAAACATTCAATTAGTTGATATGCAGACATTTAGGAAGAAAAAATCAAAATGTATTTTGTGCTGTAAAATATTAATTTATTAAGGGTTATGGTCTTTTTATAAATTTTTTGTAGTACATAGTTTAGCAGGGTCCGTGCTCTTAATTAAAATAGCGTACGAATCTGTATATTTCATTTTTTATATGAAACAGAAAAATAAAATAGAATAATTACAATTGCAATAAACTGTCATTGAATTTCAGTAAAATGCTTTTTTCTGAACGTGTATGCAATTTGTATACTGTAAAAGTTGTTTTAATCTACGCAGGCGGATTTACAAACAATGCACAATTAAGTAGTAGTAGAGTCATTAGGATCCCCGTGTGTGTAAATGTATGTGTGTTTGTGTGCAGCACAGCAAGCGGGAGAGATTAATGGGGCCCAGAGAGAATAGAATGAAATAAATTCTAGAGATATTGTAGAGAAGAAATTGAAAAAGTGTAATCTCACCCTGCATCTCTCTTCTCTTCAGTGGTCTCTACACATCCAACTTTTTTCAACTTAGAAGTATTCCCTTTGGGTCCTTCCTCACAGCTCCAATCGTAAAAAGGACTGTGCTGGTTTTTCATGCTTTTGTTTTTTGTTTTATTAAGGTTACTTGAGATCATTCATCAATCCAACAAAAAGATGATAGTCAAAATAGACAGTTGAATCTGATGCTATAAGGGTGGTGCATCACAACATATTTGGAGCAGCAGAAAAAAAAACAAATCTGGCATTGTCTGCCTGCCAAACATTTGTCAGCTTCAATTCAAACACATCTGTCACTGACTTTGGCACATTAAGAAGTTGTTTTTATAGATTTTGTTTTATCCAGAAGAAAACAAACATTGTTTGAATAAATCCAAAAGTTTTTACGCAGAGTAATTAGAGCATGTAGAATGAGATCGCTTCTTGTATAGAAATTACATGTGGTCCTCGGTTTAAGCTTCACGGTTACAAGTGGAATTCTAATTATTAATTAAAAATGTATTATTTTTCATCCATAAATAGGAGTTGCTTGAGAACTAGCTGCAGCGCCGGGGAGGCGAAGAATGTGAAAAACTAAAACTATGTGCTCAATGATGGCTTTGTTTGTTTGAGTCGCTCCACTGTCGCGACCATTATTAAGGATATAGATTGTATTCCTCTACCCGGACATTGTAAGGATAACGAGGAAGTTGTCAATCAGCAATGTGTATTGAAAAACATAACATTGTATTCTTAATATTACTGTTGGCCAAACCACTTCAAAACAGCAACAACAACTTTGCAACAACTTTTTTATAGGATCTGCTCCTATAAAAGAGACAGTAAAAACTAAGCAAAGTTATTACTTTTTTATTTAATTATTGTATTGAGTGCATTTTATGTCCTTCATGTGTTCTGTGTATAGTGGGAGTAGATTAGATATTAAGTTAGTATGATTTTGGACTTACACTAAAATTCGACACACGCCGTAGGATGGAACTCATTGGAGGGCCAGCTGTACAGTTATTGGTCTTTTCCAAAGTCAAAGTCATTTCAAAACAAATGCTTGTTCTGTAGTCAGGCAAACACAGGCAACCTAGGGCTGTTGCTTGGTTAATATGCATGTCATATTATATGTGAATGGAGCATTGTTAGACGCTTTTTGGAGGGTATTTTTCCAGAAGGCTTTACAGGTGGAGTAAGTGTTTCCCCATACATACATTCTTAGTGTATTTCATAAGCTGTTTTTATATCTTTATAATGCACAGATCAAAGAGAAAGACGTGTGCTCATGTCCCACATAAGGACTATGGATGATGGGCTAACTTCCCCAAAAAGTGCTGACAGACAACTGTTACAAATTTAAAAAGCAGGAAAAAGTGGCCTAAATTACATACTCACCCATCCATCCATCCTCTATGCTGCTTGTCCTCATTAGAGTTGTGGGGGTATGCTGGAGCCTATCCCAGCTGACTTCGACTGAGAGGCGTGGTACACCCTGGATAGGTCGCTAGCCAATTGCAGGGCAAATATAGAGAAACAATCATTCACACTCACATTCACACCTATGGACAATTTGGAGTCACCACTTAACATAACCTAAGGAAAATCTGGAGTAAACCCACGCACGGGGAGAACATGCAAACTCCACACAGAGATGCCCAACAGATATTTAAACATTACATACTCATATTTAGTAAAAGTTAAAATAAAAAACAAGGATGTCGAGGTCCCCAAATGACCTCTGTAGTCAAATGTCTGTAGTACAAAGAAGAATATGAAGCTTGTAAATTTGTTATCTTTTTAAAATGTTTAAATAGAAATACAGTAAGTGAGTCCATTCAATCCTGGCTCAAACTGTTGCTAAAATTAAAAAAAAAAATACTATTTACCGTAAAGGCCATGTTTTAAGTAATATTTTATTCATTTTAACTGTCAAGTGTAAACATATGTTGACTGTTTCACTATTGGACAATTAAATTAATATACAGCACAACTAGTCACCATTTGACACTCTTTCGGATTTAATGAAAAAGAAAGAGTGCCAAACGTTGTCACAAATGCACTTGTGCATCTAATTTTTTTTCTAATATTAACTTCTACAAAACTGTAAAAAGAAACACAGCCGCAGTTGGAATGCAAACTCAATAGTCCCAAATTAATGATAGTGACAAGAACAATGGATGAAAACCAAAACGGTCAAAAACCTATTCAATTATTTCTATAAGAAATAATGTAAAGCCATTTAATCCGATCCAGACATGCAGGAACATTAACACAAAACACAGTTTTTACAAAAAAATTATAATTTTAAAAGCAGAAACCAAAGTAATATGCATATACGTAAAATGATGAATGAAATGGCTAAACAAACGATAATATCGGCCCACTGATATTACTGGTCCGATATTGGCATAAAAATGCAATATTGGTAGATGCTGGTATTGGGTTTTTCCCTATAATGAAAACAGACTTTAAAAAATGCTTTAAATAGATATTTTTGGCGCGCAAATGATGACCTCATCAAACCATGTTTGGCTAGTAACAAGCTTGCTCGCACTGGACCTCACAAATGTTATGTCTGCAATTTGCAATGACTACAAGACCTTTGCCAGGTCCAACAACTGGAGAACTTTCACATCAAGTGTTTCCAGCACATCCTTGGGCTAACATGGTGTGATCGGGTACCACACACAGAAATCCTGGATAGAACTGGTACCGAGAACATGGAAGACACCTTTCTTCAGTACCAACTGCAATGACAAACTTCCATGACAACTGCTGTATGGTCAACTACATATTGGATTGCCAGCAATCTCCAGGAGGTAAAAAACGGAGATACAAAGACCACCTGAAGATAACACTCAAGCAATGTGGAACACAGCACAGCTGGAATGCTCTGCTTCAGATTGTGCCCTTTTGAGCCAATTTTGCCATGCTGGAGCGTTTTGAAGAAGAAAGGAGAGAGGGGAGGAAAAGGAAATGCCAGAAGAGAAAGATGGTCCTTGCAGTCAGGAACACACCAAACTAACTTCATATGCCCCCATTGCAATACATCCTGCGGCTTTCGTATTGGACCTGTCAGTCAAAGTCATTTTGGATATGATGGACTACCATTAGCTATGCCAAGCCAAACAACACCCAACACTCAATCGCAAGCCACTAGTCAATCATTATGACTTTGCTGGTTGATCACAAGAATGTTGGGAAAAAATGGATTATTACATCAGTGCCCTCCCCTCCAAGATAGTGACCGACATGTGTTCCAGTGTTGCATTAATTTTTCACCAAGATCTTGCATTGATGATGGTAGAGTCTGATCACTGCGCAAAGACTTCTCCAGCACATCCCAAAGATTCTCATTGGGGTTAAGGTCTGGACCCCATGTATAAAAATGATGTCTTATGCTCCCTGAACCACTCTCTCACAATTTGAGCCCGATTAAACCGGGCATTGTCATATTGGAAATTGCTTGTGCCATCAGGGAAGAAAAAATCCATTCAGTATATTCAGGTAGTCAGCTGACTTTATTCTTTGAGCACATAGTGTTGCTGAACCTAGACCTGACCAACTACTGCAACCTCCTACCTATTTGTTTAGTTAAATCCAGGTGGTGATTTTGTTTTTGCCACGCAGTGTATCTATAACTTTTTAATTGAATATATATTCATAATTTAAATAAACTATATTGGTATTTAACCACATATATTTTTTCTAGGCATATACAATTTATGGGGGTGGGTAGATCTTGCACAGATTCATGTGCAAGATACTACGGATAATTTGGCAGCAGATGGCAGTTTAAGGCACTTTTAAGGAATCATTTTGGTCTAATTCCAAATTGTACCTTTAGGGTATTCTGATTTTCAGTTACCACTGTCTTGAGTACTACTTAGCCTCAGCTCAACTTGTTTTTCCTATTTGCACCTTTTTGATTTTCACATTTAAAGAAATAGCATCGTTTCCTTCTTGTCTAATCATCTTGTTCTCCAACCTGCATGGTCATAACTGGGATGATTGGACCAAGTCAGAAATAAAACAAAATGAAGACCCATGCACATGAGCTTTGTGTTGACATGCATGGAAGGCCACACAAAACTGATAACAAGGCACAAACAGAGGAGTGCGAGGCAATGAGTCTTTCTCACTATACCATTCCATTTTCCTCCGTTTATCTGGGTCCGGGTCGCGGCGGAAGCGGTTTCAGTAGGGAAGTCCACACTTCCCGGTCCCCGGCGACTCCAGCTCCAACGGAAGGACACCAAGGTGTTCCAAGGCCAGTCTACAGTCTACCCGTTTTCCACTGAGAACCATGGCCTCGGATTTGGAGGTGCTGAGTCTCATCCCAGAAGCTTCACACTCAGCTGCAAACCGCTCCAGTAAACGCTGAAAGTCACAGCCAGATGAGGCTATAAGGACCACATTGTCTGCAAATAGCAGAGACGAAATCCTAAGGTCACCAAGCTGGACTCCCTCAACACCTTGACTGCGCCTAGAAATTCTGTCCATGAAGATTATGAACAGAATCGGTGACAAAGGGCAGCCTTGGCGAAGGCCAACGTTCACCGGAAACAAGCTCGACTTACTGCTGGCAATGCGAACCAGACTCCTGCTTCGATTGTACAAGGACCGAATGGCACGTAGAAGCGGGCCACCAATCCCGTACTCCCGGAGCACCCCCCACAGGACACCACGAGGGACACGGTCGAATGCCTTTT
>QODF01000061.1:105274-152542 GCA_024372805.1 Oostethus manadensis
CTGGTCCAGTGTTCCGCGACCGGGACGAAAACCATATTGCAGCTCCTGTAACCGAGGTTTGACTAACGGTCATGCCCTTCTCTCCAGCACCCTGGAGTAGACTTTCCCAGGGAGGCTGAGGAGTGTGATCCCCCTATAGTTGGAACACACCCTTCGGTCACCCTTTTTAAAAATGGGGACCACCACCCCGGTCTGCCAGTCCAGAGGTACTGTTCCCGACTTCCATGCGTGTTGTAGAGGCGTGGGACATGGAATGTCACTTCTCACTATACCATATATTTTAAATACAGCCTTTAAACTAGTTAGTTTGTTATACACAGTACAATCACAAAACTTGGGGTATGGGTCATGGACCAGGGAAGATACAAATTAAATTTAAATGTAGATAAAAGGTCATTTATTTTATGACATTTTACATAACTTCTCAATGAAGAATGCATGCAAATCGGGGGATATTCCAAAGTTGGAATTGTCAGCATTGGTAAAGAAAGTCTGAAATAAACATTTCATGTTTAATGAGGGGTTTGGACATTTATAAATGCAAACTAACAGTTAATACCAAAGAACTTCTAGCGTGAGAGTTTTTCTTTTTACCACTCACACACACATGCAACACTGGAAACCCACTGGAAAAAAAAGAGTCTCAAAAGTTAGGCAAAAACAGAGGAGTTGGGATGACAATAGTAAGCTAATGGGGATCTCTGAAGCAGAGCCAATAAAAAATTGTTGAACTATCATTTTTTGTAATTTACCGAGTCAGTGTCAGTAAATTACTGATATTTAAAACATGATTAGATTTTTTTAAACTTTAGATATTTTTTAGTCCGATATTGGCTTTTTTGCCGGTTACCAATATGTTGATATTGTCCAACTCTCAATTCCCGATTCCGAAATCAACCACCGATATCAATATGTGTAACATCACATACTGTATCTCCTGTCGTGGAATTAACACATATCTATTGTGGAGCTAATGGATACAGCATCAGCAATTAGCTTCTCAACATGTCTTTAAACAACATTATAACATACGACATTACAACATTGTAAAACATCTGAAAAATACTTGCGATTGGGCATAGCAAAGCATGATTCCAGGAACTCCAAAGGTTTTGTCATCTTACATGATAAAAAAGATCTATTTATCCAGTGGAATACAGTCTATGATTTTGCGATTGACGGCTTTTGAACTGAGAGTTGGAAGTATTGAAGAAAGAAGTCTTTGTTGCACCTCGCATAAACAATGCTTTGCAGTCATTGCAAATTGCAAGTTTAATAGCCGAAGGAGACACTGCAGACATAACAATAGTCAGGTTCTTCTTACTAGCCACCCACGGTTGTTTACGCACTTCAGATGATGTCATCATTTGCACACCGGAAAATACACAAGCCCACAAGCCATAGGCCTATATACAGCATTTTTTAAATCTGTTTTCATCATAAGAAAAAAAACAATACCGATATCTACCAATATTATACTTTCATGCCAATATCTAGCCAATAACATCGATGGGCCGATATTATCGGACAATCGTAATTTTTTTCCAAAACCGGATCTTCAAAACATTTGGTTCAATTCGGTAATACTGTTATAGTAATCCTGTTTAGTAGAAATAACAGAGTCTCAATTTGTATTCATTTGTGGACAGTGCATATCAATGAACATCTGCAACCAATACAGTACAGATGTGCATTTGACCGATTATAGCACAGCTGCTAATTTCCATCTGTAATCTGTAGTAATTACATATCATTATCACGTTATGCAGTAATAAAATATAACAATATGGTATGGTAAAAAAGTGAGTGTTTTATAATATAAAGTGTTTTGAAGATATGAAGTGGTTTGGCAGGCGTCTCAGTGTCATTGGACAGCCGTTAAACAGCCATGTGAAGACACTAGCTGATCATTTAGTGCTGCCCTGCAGTGACATGATAATGACACTCTCATATCCTGCTGTGTTTCTCCTGATCGGCTGACAGTCAAGTCAGCACAAAGGGGAGCTGAATTTATTATTAGGGGGGTGTTGCATGTGCAAACCTTCATCTTTGGATAGATTTATATTTATATCAAATGTATTATATTTTGAAATTGGTAGATAGATATATCCAGTTGTATAATTCAGGAGCAAAGCCCTCTCACTAACATTATGATAAATATGCCATGCCGGTGAATAATAGATGAGTCAATAACATTGTATCGGTTGCTACCTTGCCCTCATTACTCATTACACTCACATACTTGAATGTACTATATCCCGGTCATACCCCTGAGCAATTAGTTGCTTCTAAAATACCAGGGGGCTTGTTATTTAGGAGTCTATTTTACACTTTTATTGGTTTATTTGGAGTAGCTTGCTACAGCAAACACCGCCTCAGCAAGTCCCCGAGCTCCTCTGCAGTCAGCAAAGTAATTGGGGAGGGAGTCCCAAAGGGTCCTCGCACTGCTCAACCTGATAAGATGACATGGCAGTGGAGGTAGATAGGAGCTAGTAGTGAAAGTGTGGCTGTACATGTGCAAGAACGTGTGTGTTTGTGTGTTAAAGCGAGAGAATAGGCCTGCAGTCTTTAGAGACTTGCTGGTTGGCTGGAAAACCATCTGGTTCCCCCAACCCCCAGTGCATCACCCGTGGTCCCCCTATTTCTATGGGGGATGTTAATATCTATGCATAGGGAGGGGGGCCCGTCCAGATGCCAATTCAAGTCTTCTGTCCTTCTGCTGAAAATTAGTTAATTAACTGTGTCTATAAGAGACTGAGCAAAAGAGATGCCCTTTGTATTTGTGCCATTCATCATAATCCAACTCTTTTATTCTAAAGCTTTGCCAAATTAGCGGAAAGAGCTGAGACCAGTCTCTGAAGTGAATCCATATCGTTAATTAATTTGGGTTGAAGAAAATAGAAAATGTACATGCCACATTCACAACGGCCCCTTATGCTTCCATACGCATATATTTTATGCCTACCCTTTATTTGGGATAAAATTTCTCCACATAATAATAGAATGTTCTTATCCAATTGCACATAACTGTGTGAGCGTGATAACAAGCAACCACGCTTATATTATAAGCAATGGCATCACACCTCTATGTAAAGCATTTATTCACAATTTTTCATACCCTGGTCAGATGTTTACCAAGCGAATGTCTATTTTGTGAAAAGGAACATTTTTTCCTGGAAATGTCACAACAATAAAACAAAAGACTAGAAGAAATTCTGTTTCTATCAATTAAAAATATATTCAATTGTCATTGTTTTTTCATATGTTTATTTATTACAAAAAGGGAATTGCAAAGAGAAATATTCATTCAAATTGATGAAACATGCTAAAAACCAATACAACATACAGTTGTACTAATTAATTACTTTTTGATTTAAATTTTGATTTAAAGTGCACAGTAGTGTGTTCTCTCGCCACATTGCGGTTCCAATTATTTAAATAAATCATGCTGTTTGAACACATTCATTCATTCATTTTCTATACCGCTTATCCTCATTCATTTTCCAGGTATGCTGGAGCCTATCCCAGCTGACTTTGGGCAAAAGGCAGGCTACACCCTGGATTGGTCGCCAGTCAATAGCAGGGCAGACAGACATACAACCATTCACACTCACATTCACACTCTAAATGGAGAATTTAGAGTCGCCAATTAACCTAACATGCATGTTTTTGGAATGTGGGAGAAAACCCACGCACACACGGAGAGAACATGCAAACTCCACACAGAGATGCCCAACTGAGATTCGAACCCTGATCTCCTGACTACGAGGCCAAAATGCTTAAAGTCATATTATAAGATTGAAAAAATGCATTCAGGTAATGGTATTCTACGCTGGTCACTAGATGTCATACAAACGCCAGAACAACAGGATTTTTTTAATTCAGGTATAAATTATCTCACAACAGGCACAATAACATAACAATCATAATAATAATAACACACAAGTACAAGTTTAAGTTTTATTTTCCCTAATTACATCTACAATCTATATGAAAGTAAAGGTGGCTATATGGGTGTTATTTCATGTCTAAACGACTGTAATGTTAAAAACTGTATTTAGAAGGTCGTAAACAGGCTTTCTATCCTCCAACTACAAAAATATGCTGTTTCCTAAAAAAGGAAAAATGAATCCTTTTTTTGCCAAAGTTAATTTATCAGTGACAGTTCTGGAACCAATTCACCGTAATAAATGAGGGATTACTGTACTTTTATTTAGAAAATGTGTACATTTTAGCCGGAAATCACACAAGAACGTGGCAAAAAGTCAGAAAATGTGTTTTCAGTATATTAATATATCCGTATTTAATATTATGACATATGTAATTTAATCTGTTATTATTCTCACAGGGTTTTATTGTGTATTAATTTTCTTTTGAGTTTGATTATTAGAGGTTTTTTTTCATACGTGTCATTGTGTTATTTCCAGCTAAAAGACAGCAATTCAATAAATACAATTGTAGCTTGAAGTCAATATTTTGCTAGCATATGAATACTGTTAAGAGTTACATATACTGAATACTGTTACATTCAATGGACAGTGACAATAATTACAAAATAACATGGGAAGGTTTTCATTTGCAAATGCATTTGACAATGAGGACAACAAAAGTAAAAGTGTGTGTGTCACTTCTGTACACTCACTCTGTGCACTGAGACAAAGTGATCATACCCTGAGGTGATGATGAAACGAAGGTGAGTTGCATTGGTTCCGTTTACCTGGGGGAAAAAAGAAAAAAGCAAACCAGTTCAGTTAAGAATTTTACCTTCAGGCTCATTCAGTTTAAAAGTGTTACTTGACTATGTAGTTTCATCCTACCGAAATCAAATTTGACTGAAGATGGCCCTCAGTGTGTTTAAACTCTGCAAGGGAAAGTTCATTATAGTTCAAAAGAAAAACAACTGGGTGACTAACACGTCTATTCATCCTTACCTTTCTCTGCCACAAACTCAAAGTGTGAGGCATTCTGTGTTGTGTTCTTTTCTACCTGTAGGTGTTTGACTGCAAGGAAAGATGGGAGAGGAGAGAAGAGGAGTCATCAGCCCTGTCCAGAAAAATTAAATCTTTCACCACATAATGAAAAAGACCAGTCACAAAAATGAAATTAACAATGGCTATGTTTAGATTAGGACAAAGCCTCGGAGGGAATTTCTAACAGAAACTAAGTGAGTCATGAGTCCAGGCATCATTAGAGAATAAAAAGTTTTTTTCTCTCTCTTATTTTTATGAGTACCTGAAGCCTTAAAAAGAAACTAACTTTGTTTATCCTCCATTAAGTAAGCCTGACTTAAAACTTGGAATGACAGTTTGTTAAAGAGTAAGCTAAAAGTGGAAAATAAATATACAGTTTTGCTTCTTCCTACTCTTTTTTGGACATGTGGAACTGTGAATTGTACTAGGTAACTTGTATGCATGGTCAAATAAATTAAATCATTACCATTGCCATAGCATGATGTTAAAATGTGACTGTAATGCAGCTCACACAGCTATGCTTCTGTTGCTAATGTTTATGTACTCCTAATATTATGTATGTGATACTGTATATGTCATCTATTATGATGGACAAGTACAAAGTTACAGTCTGTCTGTCTAAAGTGACAACCTACTCTTTCAAATCAAGTTGTGGGATGCAAAATACGATCCGGCTTAGTCTGTGATATGATCTTTTATATGAACAGGCCATTTGGTGGTCGCAAATGACTGGGCTGAGTGGGCTGCATTAGACTTTACCAAAAGTCTAAATTCCAGCATCAAGGCTAGATTTTGGGCAAAATGCTTCCAACACACTTTTGTAGGACCCCTGAGATTTATTTGACATAGTAGTTGAAAAATAGTATCATAATGCCCTTTAAAAATAATTATTTGTGAAAGTGCATACACTGAGAACTAGAAAAGCACTCTAAGAGCACCTCCACCAAGCGCCAATATTTGCCCCCAAATTGTGATTCAAAATAATAATCCACCATTTTTTCTTTGATATTTTGTGCGCTTGGCGGAGGTAAAAATGACGTAAAGGTGTTCTCCCAAGTCCCAAGGGTGGTTATAAAATTAGTCTAGAAAAGCACTCAGAAAGCACAGAACGACCCCATGCGCCATAGTTCCCAGACCAATATAATAATCCTACATTTTTAAATTCCAATTTCCCCTGTTTTTCATATTCTGGATCATTGTATCCTGAATTATTCCATTATCTGGGTCAGTCTTTGACCTTTTGTTGAAACTGTTGAATTTCTTTTTTTTAGTGCTATGACTATTTTGTGTGGAGGTATATGCAAAAATGCTGAAAATGTCAAACCTTGCAAAGTGAAAAAATCCTAATAAAAAGTTCCTGGATCCAGACGGTCATCTGCATCACCCCCAAAATGTATATTTACATATTCTTCTTCTGACAATTCCTGAAAATGTCCTCCAAATCCATTTAGAACTTTTCAAGTTATTTTGAACACAAGCAAACAGACAAACAAGCAGATAAACGCCGGCAAAAACATAACCTTCTTGGCAGAGCTATTTATACTGTGTAAGTGCTTTTCAAAGCCCCTGCCAATTACAACATTTATAAACATAATATTAAATTCGCATACACCGCCTGTCCCAAAAAAAAAAGGTCATACACTCTAATATTTCGTTGGACCGCCTTTAGCTTTGATTACGGCACACATTCGCTGTGGTATTGTTTTAATAAGCTTCTGCAATGTCACAAGATTTATTTCCATCCGGTGTTCCATGAATTTTTCACCAAGATCTTGGATTGATGATGGTAGAGTCTAACCGTTGCGCAACGCCTTCTCCAGCACATCCCAAAGATTCTCAGTGGGGTTAAGGTCTGGACTCCATGTGTGAAAATGATGTCCCATTGTCCCTGAACCACTCTTTCACAATTTGAGCCCGATGAATCCTGGCATTGTCATCTTGGAATATGCCCGTGCCATCAGGGAAGAAAAAATTCATTCATGGAATAACCTGCTCATTCAGTATATTCAGGTAGTCAGCTGAACTCATTCTTTGAGGACATAGTGTTGCTGAACCCAGACCTGACCAACTGCAGCAATCTCTTTGCTTAGTTAAATCCAGATGGTGATTTTTTTTGGCCGGGCAGTGTATCTCTGGCAGTGTCAATCAAACTAAGCCTTATTATCTAACCGAAATATCTACTAGAGTAATTGTATTGGATCTTGGACCTACTGTTGTGCTCGGTGTGTATGCAGTGTTACATTTAAAGACATTTCACACATAATTGACCTTGTAACCTACCATTATAGCTGTCCAATGTCACTGAAGAAATATTTGTCATTTCAGCAAAGCGAATGATGAACTCTTGAGGAAACATCCCGGTGGACATCCAGAATGTTTTTGTGTTTCTGGTTGAAAAAGACAAAACAACAAGAGTAATACTCATACCAACCAAGTGTGATCGACTGGGCAACTTCAGAAAACCTCACGAGGCAAAACAAACGACACTACACTTACCCGTCAATTATATTTTCTGGCGGGTGAGCCTCATCGTTAGATGCGGCAACCACAACGTTCGCACCCAAAGAACGAAGGGAGGCATCAATCATCGTCAATGAATAAGAAACAACCCAGATGCAGTTCTCCGGTGTAGTCTGATCAACTGGAAACCACCGCAGCTAGCATAAATATACGTGTACAACAACGTTGCGTTACCAAGCCAACCATTCGGCGTCGCACAATATATACGTCATGACGCAGGTCGTACGTCCATGATCGACGCACGTATGCATGTTAGCGCTTAACTGTGAAAGGCAATATTTTCCTAATGGCGAATGGATGCAAAGACGTGTTATTTATGCGGGGAAGTGAACAGGTGAGTCGTGCCAGACTGTAGGAATGTAAAATTAAAAACTACAAATCTTTAGTAGTTCGGACGCTGCGCTTTCTTAGGAGTAAAATGAGGAGCTAAGCTACGTTGCTAAGCTAGTAGACCGTGGCTAAAGCTCAGTTCACGGCATAATAAAACTACCGTTGTAGCTAGTATTCAGATATACAAGAGGGGTAGAACATTACAAAAACATCTTAGAGTTGGAGTGGTGGAGTGTATTTCAACACCACAGTAAACTACGACTACAATTATTGTTGTAAAGGAAGTGAAGTTAAGGCTCCATTTAGCGGAACCTACTCACCGAACCATTAAACTGGTTAGGTGTAACAAATGTTATGTCCAGACAGTATGATGAACTAGGCACCCTGCACAACTACTACTACTAGTTTTACTCTTAAAACATTCAGCATAGTGCTTGGGGGTGTAAATACAGTGTCATATTTGCTGTCAGGCTAACTTCTATACCCTCCCCCAGTTTGAATCATTGCTGTTTTTCTGCAGAGTGACGACTCTGATATTTGGGATGATACTGCCTTGATAAAAGCTTACGATAAAGCGGTTGCTTCATTCAAGGTATCCAAATAATTGAAGTTGTGTTAAAATACCATTACTTTTGTGTTTGTTACTCACTGTCTTATTTTTAACAGACTGCCCTGAAAGGTGAAGAAGTGCCGCAGTCTTCGGACAAAGTTCCCCTAGGAAAGAAGCGAAAGAACAATAAAAAGAAGAACAGCAGGAAAAGAAACAATGCATCGACAGATAAACAGGTGTAGATATGAAATAGGCTTTTTCTAATGGTTCTGCACTGAAGCACCCTCCCACTTGTGTATACCAAACATGTTTGTTACTATCACCTTATACTTATACTATACTAACCTTTCATCCTAGTGAGAACATTGTCTGTACTGCAACAATGTTTTTTTACAATTGTTACACACCACTCATCACTATTATCACTATCATTATTATTTATTATGAGTATCATTTATTAGGACGGCAATATAATTTATTTACCATGACAAGGACTACTATTTCACACACTGTCACATTACCTTACTTATGCATTCAAACTTAGTAACTCCAGGAAGTTTACAAATGTATTGAAATTCGCGAGAGCCTACAGGGGTAGGATTTAATAAGCTTTGCTTCTTCCTACTCTTTTTGGATATGTGGAACTGTTAGGTGTAATAAATGATGTATTCCAATGTCATTTACATGCATGTTCAAATAAAATTAAACCATTACTATTACATTTTTCTGGTTGGAACCACAATGTATAATCTTTTTTTGTCACAGTGGCAGGTTGGAGATTGTTGCTGTGCCTACTGGTCAGAGGATGGCCAACTTTACTCTGCCACCATCTCCTCTTTGGATGAGAAAAAGGGCACATGCGTAGTTGTCTACACAGACTATGGCAATCAGGAGGAGCAGAACCTTGAAGACTTGCTTTCAGAGATCTCTGAGGGTGATGACGAAAGCATTACCAAGGTGAAGTATATGATGACCACTGTGAAAGCATACCTGAAAGTCCATACTCATCACTCAAGTGGAATAAGAAGTTAACCACTCAAAAGCATTATAAAAAAAACATTCTACCTCAACTTTCATAACAAATGACATGCATGACGAGGACAAACGTATTGGGACACAGCTAACTGATTTCAAGCTGATTCTACTTACTTCATGTCACTTTCTGTATAATCATCGTTTCTTGTTAATTGCAGAAAATTGGTTCCAGACCCAAACACTATTAGTGAATTCCCACAAAGTAGGATTCAATATTAATAAACTGAATATTTTCGTAGTCAGAACATAGACACTATTTTCTGAATACAGTTTTTACCATTATTAGAGCCTCATAGACATGAAATAACACCCCTATAGTCACCTTAACCCTCGTATAATTTTTTTCTTTATACCCCATTGCACAAGCTACGGGAACACTGCCGGGACATAAAAGATACAGCCTTCACTAGCATAGCAAGCTGCCGAACTAACTAGTTAACCTCTCCAATTTACTTTTTTGGAATTTTGCCCGTCATCCACAATCCGTATGTGAAACAAGAACAAATTTCTTTGCCTTTTCTGTGTGTTCTAAAGAGTGAAAACGAGTTAGCGTTAGGGATCTAACAGTGTATGTCATGGGACCCTCCTATTTTGACAAAAAGCTCTTTGAAAAAAACACTAACTGCAATTTACTTTTTATTATACATGCTGTGATCAAGCATTAACACAGTGCTTCTCAGATAGTGGGGTGGTAAATTGCCAGAGAAAAGCAGGGAGTACTTTCAATGTTAGCGTAAACCTGCCAATATGTCTAAATTTATTATACTCAACATCCCAGACAGAAAACAACTAAGAACCACTGCATTAAGTGGTACATTCACGGTAACATTTAATAAATACAATAATATGCCCATTGTTATTATAAATTTAAACTGTACATTAACTTCTTTCCTCGGCGCACTTTGTGAGAGCCACTGCCGCCACGACACCTACTTTTGTACAAATGAGGAACCAAACTTTTATCTGTTCAGCCTGTATATACAGTATGGAGGATACTGATTATACAGGTTATAAGGTAAGACACTCCCTTAACCCCTAAGTGCTAGTGTGAAATGTTTAATGGATAACAGCCTAATGAAAATCAGTCACTTACAATGTCAGCTTTCATTGGGTTACCGATTGATGGGATGGGTGTGTATTTCGACCACAAGACCTGTGCTACCTGTTGAGCTGGTAAAATTCTCAGTTAAAAAAAAGTTTGTGCGGGTTTTTTTTTTAAATACTTTTTTTAGGGCTATATCGTCAAGATAGCTGGGTCCCATGACGTCAATGTTAGCGTCCTCATGCTAAATAGTTTTCTCTCTTTAGAATGCACAGAAGAGGGAAAGAAATATGTGTTCATATTCAATGTAGGGATTGTGGATGATGGGCAAAATTAAAAAAAAAAAAACATTGCGGTTTTTCTTTGACTTTCAAACAGAGTGGGGAAGAAGGACAGTAAAGTAAGAAGCCCAAAACTTAACACTACTATTGTTTCCATCTAACTTAAATTTGTATAATTGAAGAAGCTTTAAAAAAATGTTTATCCTTTTTCGCCTTTATTTATGTATGTATGTATACATTTCAGACTCACGAGGTAGAATCATCAACAGAGGAGAGTGACAGCAGGTCAACAGAACCAAACCAGTTCAAACAGCAGCTACACAGTAAAGCACAAAAGGCCAAAGACTACAAAGTTCCTCCCCCTATCTTGGGTCCGGGATTCCCATCCAATGTACCTACCATGCCACCATTCAGACAGGTAAGATGGCATTCTCACATATAGTTTCCTTTAGAACTTCACATTCATATTAGATTTTGAGAAACGTATTTATTTTTTAGTTCTGTACAAGATGAAAACAAAGTTTTAACTGCCACTGTCAGATGTACTAAATTATTTTATTTTTTATTTATTTTGTATTTTAAAGGGATAGTTTGTATTTTTAGACATGAACTTGTATGACTTGTAGTGCTTCGACAGTGACTTACGCCCCCACTTTGTCCAGTTAGCCGAGTTCTGGTCGGGTTTTGGTGCTGAGGAGTTCCAATTAGTTGCTGCAGCCACTTAAGTAAAGAGTTAGGCTTCTCAAAATAACATGTGTCCAAAAGAGTAATACATTTACATTACAAAAATGCCTCCTGGAAAAAAAATCGGACCTCACAGTCGCTCGGGCGTTACTTTCTTTGGCATCGTATCACTGTGCACTCCCGCCTGTCCACTGTTGTGTATGTGTTTCCAAGTGTTTACATGCGTGGATGGTGATCGCTGCTACGCGAGAGAGCTAGAGTGGTTTTTAAAAAAATGGTGCGGGCTTGTAATTATCCGGGCTGTAACAACAAATATGTGTGTGAATGGCCATATACTGTATATGTTTTTTCTTTCACAGACATTGCTATGAAGAAACATTTAGCTTCTTGCCGTATTGGGAACACGGGAACCAAAGTGGCTCAGATGAAACCATTTTTTTGAGGAGGCGTTTTTATGATGCAAATGTGTTACGTTTTTGCACACATTTTGTTAAAAAGCCAAACTCTTACCAAAGCCCGACCAGAACTGGGCTCACTGGACGAGGGGGGGGGGGGTTAAGTCACTGTTGATGCACTACACTGGTGATGGGGATGTCATACAACTTTTAAAAAAAAATCAGAACTATACCTTTAAGGTGTAGTCTAAGAATACAAAACACTACTACAAACCACAACTGTAATAATTAACATATGACTAAATGAGTACTTCAGAAAATCAATCAAACCTGTGAAGGCCTTTTAAATACAGCTGTTATATTTTATTAGATTGTACAGTACCAAACGAATTGATCACTAAGTATCATGATAGTAATACCACAATGTTTTTAACAGGGTTCTTCTGATTGTTTTGATTGTAGGGTGGAAAAAAGCAATCTGGTGGTCATGGGCCCGTACAGCCCCCCTGGCATCCCATGATGCAATTCGGCCCACCAGTAAGTTTGGACATATTTTTACTTAAATGAGATTTAAGTAGATTAGTAATATATGTCAAAGATCAGCAGATTGATCTGATTCCGCATTTGTTACTCTTCCTTTCAGATGATCCCTCCACCTCCACCCATGAGTCCAGACATGGGGGATGACGAGGCCATGGGCAGCATGCTCATCTCCTGGTACATGAGTGGCTATCACACAGGCTACTACTTGGTATGAGTTGTTACATACAGAACAATATATATTGTATATCATACATATGAGAGTCATTTTGTGATCACATTTGATCATTTCCAGGGTTTAAAGGAAGGACGAAAAGAAGCTTCCAAATGGACTAAACCGCACCAGAAATGACAGGGTCTGTGAGAGATTTCAGTTTTTGAATGTTCATTTGAGTGAGGACAATTTTGTATTCTCTGTACATAGACTAAATAAAAGATATTGAAACTGCTTCAATAATGTATTTTTTCTTACAATGCTTCAAACTTCAATAAATGATTGTTTACACATGACACAGGCCTCACTTAATAATTACACATTAGCAACATACTTCTCTATGTGATGCACTGACTATAATTACATTTCAATTAATACAAATCTGGGTAAAGACAATATTGATGTTCTCATCAATAGACTGTGAGGGTATACCTAATGTCGCCGGAGCAAAAGACTGCCTTGCTGACATCATGCTTGTAATGGCATGTGTTGTCCAGCAGAAGTCAGACTCTACTATAGTCATGTAATAGGCAAAATGGCATGAACACAGATTGATGTTAGATGGTGCAAAGAGAAGCAGTCTCCCCATATAGTGAGAAAACATGGGGGGGGGGTGTAAATTTTGGCTTCCTCTCTAAAAGCAGCAGTCCCATTTGTCACTTTCACATCCTGGATCAGGATGCATGCAGGAACATATGGCAGACCTGATTATTAAAGTCATACATGCTCATGAATGCAATGTGCAAATCCTCAGGACATTGGCATGCAAGTGATTTACTACAAATAGAAATTATGCAGATAAGAAATACTCTATGGTACATGTTTGCATATGAATTGCATGTGTACAAGTGATGGAGTAAATGATGCGTTCACTTTCCCCAGTATGAAGACGTCTTAAACACATTAACAGTGAGCAGAATGAGTGATAAGATGAAATGTTCTTTTCTGCTGATTAAAAAAACAAATGTCACTTCAACCTTAGGCTTAAACTTAGGACCACCTCCTTATTTCCCCTGATTTTCTTAACATCCTAAATATGTTTGCTGTTGTTAAAAAAGCAGTAGAAGTACTACAACTATGCCTTTTTATATTTAGAACTTAGACAACCACATAATTGTAGCCTTAAAAGCCACAGTCATTCTACAGGGCCTTCAATACTTTGGATCACTGGAAAGCAAATCCGTTAGAAATTCCCATTATCGTGACAGCTTACTCCAACACATATATATCTAAGATGGTGGGCAGCGTGTCATGCAGCATATTTACAGTAGGTGTGAGAAAGGGGTGAAATTGTGCTTTGTAGCAAGATGTTCCCACCATGTTTTTTTGCACCACATGATCATCCTACAGCTGCTCCACAAGCATTTTCTCTCTCCGTGATCAGCGGCTCCTTTGTTTATGGCATTTTGTAGTCTTCTGCTACTCAGTCAGAGTTGACTGGTGCCGCTGTCACAATTGTTTTTTGCTAAGACAGTGGGAAGAAAGAGGAGCAAACTATATAGTTAGCAGGATTTACAAACAGAAGATGCACTATATCAAGTAACGATAAAAGCAGACCTATCTTTTCCTTCCAGATGGTTTTTCAAATGTGCCGTGACAACGCGTGCACATAAGCACATTGCTTGTGTGACTCTGAGCTGCCCAAAGGGCTTGCATGGAGCCCCCAAGAGGAGTTGAAAGAGGGCCAAGCCTGGTTTGGAAAAAAAAAAAGCATCCCTCAAACGTCACCCCGTTGGTGTTTGCCTACCCCCTACTGACCAGCCTGTAAACATCATCTGCAATTCACACACAGTCGGGGAACGATACAGACATATCTGCGTTAGATCACATTGCTGCATGAGATGCAGAGCCTTTAGCTGTTTACACAAGCTCCCATCAACAAACATCCTGCTTTAAAATAAGATACTCACGGAAGGGGGACGGGCTCCTTTTCAACCTCTAACATGCAACTACTTATCATGACATTGCATTTAAGATTGTGGTCAAAAGCCTTTTAACTCCAACTGATCCAACTCATCAGATGACCAGAAAAATAAGTTAAGAATACAGTATCATTTATCATTTCAGCAAGCATTTTTATTACAGTACATCATCTCAAGGGACAGCAGTATAGAAATAAATATACGGAAAAAAAAAAAAAGAATATTTGGATCTACTTCAGTAGTCGGTGTTCAGCTTGTATGTATCTCGATATAGATTTACGATCCAGTGAAAATGACTCAAAACGCAGCCACCATGCATGCATTTTGCATAAATCTAGACATACAGTGACTACTCTAAGGTATACGCAAGTTTCACTTCTTTAGTTTTATTCCTTATGATAAAATACTTCGCTGAAATGCACAAGGCTGCACTCACTGTTGAAGGACACTAGGGAGTGCAGAATTATTTGGCAAGTTGTATTTTTGAGGATTAATGTTATTATTGAACAACCATGTTCTCAATTAAAACCAAAAAACTCAATATCAAAGCTGAATATTTTTGGAAGTAGTTTTTAATTTTAGCTATTTTAGGAAGATATCCGTGTGTGTAGGTGACTATTACTGTGCATAATTATTAGGAAATTTAACAAAAAACAAATATATACCCATTTCAATTATTTATTTTCACCAGTGAAACCAATATAACATCTCAACATTCACAAATATGCATTTCTGACATTCAAAAACAAAACAAAAACCAATCAGTGACCAAAATAGCCACCTTTCTTTGCAAGGACACTCAAACGCCTGCCATCCATGGATTCTGTCAGTGTTTTAATCTGTTCACCACAACATTGTGTGCAGCAGCAACCACAGCCTCCCAGACACTGTTCAGACAGGTGTACTGTTTTCCCTCCTTGTAAATCTCACATTTGATGATGGACCACAAGTTCTCTATGGGATTCAGATCAGGTGAACAAGGAGGCCATTCATTAGTTTTTCTTCTTTTAGACCCTTTCTTGCCAGCCACGCTGTGGAATACTTGGATGCGTGTGATGGAGCATTGTCCTGCATGAAAATCATGTTTTTCTTGGAGGACGCATACTTCTTCCTGTTCTACTGCTTGAAGAAGGTGTCTTCCAGAAACTGGCAGTAGGACAGGGAGTTGAGCTTGACTCCACCCTCAACCAAAAAAAGGCCCCACAAGCTCATCTTTGATGATACCAGCCCAAACCAGTACTCCGCCTCCACCTTGCTGGCGTCTAAGTCGGACTGGAGCTCTCTGCCCTTTACCGATCCAGCCACGAGCCCACCCATCAGGCCTATCAAGACTCACTCTCATTTCATCAGTTCATAAAACGTTAGAAATATCTGTCTTCAGATATTTCTTGACCCAATCTTGACGTTTCAGCTTGTGTGTCTTGTTCAATGGTGGTCGTTTTTCAGCCTCTTACCTTTGCCATGAGTATTGCACACCTTGTGCTTTTGGGCACTCCGGTGATGTTGCGGCTCTGAAATATGGCAAAACTGGTGGCAAGTGGCATCTTGGCAGCTACACGCTTGACCTTTCTCAGTTCATGGGCAGTTATTTTGCGCCTTGGTTTTTCCACACGCTTCTTGCGACCCTGTTGACTATTTTGAATGAAACGCTTGATTGTTTGATGATCACGCTTTAGAAGCTTGGCAATTTTAAGAGTGCTGCATCCCTCTGCAAGAGGACTCACTATATTTTACTTTTCAGAGCCTGTCAAGTCCTTCTTTTGACCCATTTTGTGAAAGTAAAGGAAGTTGCCTAATAATTATGCACACCTGATCACCTGATAAAGGGTGTTGATGTCATTAGACCACACCTCTTCTCATTACAGAGATGCGCATCACCTAATATGGTTAATTGGTAGTAGGCTTTCCAGCCTACACAGCTTGGAGTAAGACAACATGCATAAAGAGGATGATGTGGTCGAAATACTCATTTGCGTAATAATTCTGCACTCCCTTATATAAAGATGGGGCCTAATATGCTAGTAATGTCTGGGACAGTTTCTTTTTGGAGTCAGGAAGGTTGCAAAAGGGGCAGTGTAGCTTTTGGACCTCAAGGGCCCCATTTTGCCTGACTTAGCGGGTCTTCATTAAATGTGAATCCCCATGTTTACAATATATAATCTTATGAGGTTGTGCCCAGCATGCATATAGTATCACATGGGGGTCCATCCACTCAGCAGGTTTCTGTTACCATGTGAATGTGGCCTCTGCTTCACTGCAGGACTGATCCTTCACGGCCTTCTGACCTCTCTGAATTCCACTCACAGCAGGTCCAGTAAATTGCTGGTGCTGCTGCCACAGATTGTTAGTCACTTTCCAGCGTCATAAATTAAGTAGGGTTTTTTGTTTTTACAATGGAGATGAAGGCTGCTTTTACAGCCCACTATAAATTATATTAGTGGAATAACTGCCAATCATAAACACCCACCCCTTGTTCCTTAAGTTAGCCAAAAATGTTAATATAATTAAACGTTATGTGCATATTTTAATGAGGAATATTAAATATTAATACAGTATATGATATATTTAAGTGTGTTTTGGGGGAGCTGATGAAGTTTTCTTTTGTCACTCTAGGAAATATATGGTGGAAAATGGAAATGATTGGTGTTTCCAATCACTCACCCATCAACTCCTTAAAATGCATTTTAAACACCCGTACATATATTTAAGGCTTGGGGTGTGTAGTTCATGATGAGGTATATTCCCATATAATGTGTTTTCAGCATACAGTATATTTACACATTTTTGTCATTAGGACTTCTTTAAAAACATATGAATTTTCTGCAACAACTTGTTAGCTCCTTTTCCTAATGGCCTTAGGCCTCTTCTGGGGAAAAAAGAATGGGCCGGCCGGTCACGTTACCGGTAGAAGTGTGCGCGTGAACGGGGCAGGGCAAACTTTGGAGTCACAGCAGAGGATACCCCCTTTCTCAAAGGAAGGGAAAGTTTATTTCGTCTCCCGTTTGTGAATCGACATTATTTTAGGCTTGGACTCTCCAGGGTGGGTCGCCGTGTGTGTGTGTGCCACCTGGATCCGCGTTAGGCGTCCTGTTTTCGGGGGGAACTGTGCGTGGACGCCCGGTGGAGAAAACGCAGACCCTTGCGAGGAGGAAAGGATGTTTTGCCGGAATCAAACAACGAGAGCCACTGTTGCCCGCTGCTCGGCTCTTGAAATGGAAATACGGCGAGGGAAGTTCAGGAAGAGTCTCTACGTGACTACCTCACAGGTAGACAACACTCCTTGGGGGGTCCATACCTCGTTTTCTCCCTCATACGACGCGCTTTTCTATGTCAATCCCTTAGGAACGTCCCTGTCGTTGGAAGACGGAATCACAGGAGTGCCAAAATTCAAAAGAACTACATGCAATATAAAGAGAATCAATAATGCTGTAAGAATTCCATTTTGTCTTGTTTTTTTTTGCCATTTTGTCATTGCTTTTTCTGTACTGTCTTTGTTTTTCTATTATATGGTTGATTTTTCTGTTTCGTCTTTGTCTTTTCCATTTGCATTCAGCGGACGGCTCAAGCTGTTGGTAAAAACAATGACAATACATGGCATTTTGCCAGGGTTGACATGTCAATACATGATTAGGCGATTCCTGCTTGCATTTACTATGTAAATGTAGGTCTTAGTGCAGGTAACAGAAAGTAACATCACTATCACGCCACCATACATATGATGTGCAAACATCTTACACGATGGAGTGCATATTGAAGCTGCTGAGAGAAGCAGCTATGGGAGCGTCCTTCTTCTGCTTTTGCTTTTTGTCAGCAGCTTGAGGCACCCGGTAGATGCAACGACAAACAGCAAATGGAAAAGACAAAGACAGAACAGGGAAATAAATGCCAAAATGGTTTAAAAAAAGGACAATATAGAAAAAGCAACGACAAAATGGAATTAGAATATGACTAGATTTGTATATTTTTGTATTATCGATTCTCTATTTCCACATGTATTTCCTTTTTAATTTTGGTATTGCTGTGATTTCATATTCGAAAACCTACTAATCCCAATTTTAGTAGAAAGAGATTCATTTTGATGTCCAGCAGATAACAGTGACAAATCAAGCCAAACAAGACATGCAGGAGCAATTTTGTCCTTGGAATAAAAGCAATATATATAAAGTATGTGTAACAACTAAAAGCTCCAGTATCTGTTGGAATAGGTTTGGGCTGTTCACCTAAATTGCATGGGAGCTACATTTTCAAAAAGCTTTGTTTTGTATGTAATGCAATGCAATACTGTGCTGTTTTCCCACAGTTTGACTTCATCAGACGATAATTAAAGATGCTGTCGTCAGCCTTGATTACGCAGTTGCCCAAACGGCGCTGTAAGCATTATGTCACCCTCTGGGCCTCTACCTGCGTTGAGTACATAAGCTTCTCCTGACATAACACACACACACACACACACACATTCTAGTTACACTATGTATGAATGCAACTTATTGATTGCCTCTCTAAGACTGTGTGACCATGATATGGAAATCTGTTTTTTGACGTTCGTGGACGTTCTGTGCTTGTCACATAATTGTGCCACTAAAAATGCATTTACAGTCTTTCCATAATTATATGCTATAATGGGCCGCATGGTGGCCTACTGGTGAGCCTATTGGCCACACAGTCAGGTTTGCATTTCCATTGGGCATTTCTGTTTGGAGATTGTATTTTCTCCCTGTGCATGCATGGGTTTTCTCCGGGTACTCCGGCTTCCTCCTACATTCTAAAAACATGCTTTTTAGCTTAACTAGCGACTCTAAACTATGAATGTGAGTGTGAATGGTTGTGTGTCTATATGTGTGCCCTGTGATTGACCCCGCCTCTCGCCCAAAGTCAGCTGGGATAGGCTACAGCACACCCCCATGACCCTAATGAGGAAAAGCAAAATAGAAGATGGGTGGATATATGATATAATGCTAACAATATGCCAATAGATATTATAGTGAGTCCTCTCTTTACATTCTTGACTTATGTCTGTCTTTTATTGAAATATTTCAAGGCTACCTTCATTTAAAGTCCTATGAAAATGAAAGTCTTTTGCAAGTTGTATTTATTTATTTAAGTTGTGTTTATTCCTTTAAAGAAAAGAAAAAATTGGAAAGAATTGTTTTTAAGTTTGCATAGTCATTGTATGTAACAACTTCATTTTTTAACTTTATTAATGTTTTGGAGTGCATGAGAAAGGGGAAAGGAAAACATAGCTCTCATTGACCACACATTTATTAACTATTTTGCTCAATAGAGTATCAACAGCGCCAATTTTATGATAACGGTAAGGAGTAAACTGCTCAGTCAGCATTACCATACCACAAACAACAGTACCGCAAGTCAAACACGGGTGAGTTTCACACCAACAGCTCAGTAGCGCAAGTTACTAACATTTTAAAGCGCATGCACAGGTAGATAACGCTGGTGAATGTTGACCACTCACAATACGTCCAATGCAGCTATTGCCATCTTGTGCAGTTAATAAAAACTACACCATGAGGTTGTCTACAGCCACAGCTGTTAATTTTTATTTTTGTGACACGACAACAATTCGAGACCAAGGTCAGTTATTTAATTTTAGAGACTGAACACCCGGCAACTATAGGAGACTCAGCGGTTAACTGAATAAAGGCATTCATTGGAGCATTTACGGTAACGTATTTGGCAAACTCTTTGTATTCCCTTAAATTTCCCTGAGAACAGGTTCCATACTCACCATTTGAGAAGACCTTTAGATACTCATTTTGCTGTCTACCAAATGATGATTAGATGAGAAGTAGCTTTTGAGAGAAAAAACAAGTAAAATAATTTTGTTTGTCCTTGCAATTACTGTAAGTATTAAGGCAATAGTTATTTTAAAGTTGTTAACAGGAGGGCGCTATGGTTTCCGCTATTACGCTAACGCAGCCAGATTCGAGTAATTGGCCAAAAAATGAATATACTCTATATATTTACTGTTGAACACTGAAATGGACATAAAGAGAATGAAATGCTGTCGTTGTGAGGAAAAGGTTCCTGTGGGGAAGTATTTCCTCAACGAACCGCTTAATTGTGGTGGAATCTGATCCCAAAGTAAACAAGTCAAAATGGCGACCTGAAAGGCATGCTTCTTGCGTTCAAAATAGGTGCTGTTTGCCACATATTGTGTAATTGTATAAACAAAATAAGGGTGTCAAAAAAATAACATTAATAATGCAAATAGAAGTGCATCCGTGACTACATCTTCCTAAATCAAAACCATGGGCATTACAATTTGTTTAATATTCTGTAGCAATATATGCAGATGGGATATACATCCTATTTGAAAAGTTAGCCAAGTTACAACCATTTGACAATTACTGGTTTTGCTGTAATTGCTGACTCTTCCCACCCTGGACATGGACTATTTGAGCCACTCCACTCTGGCAGAAGGTTACGATCCATTCGGACAAGAACCTCTCGCCACAAGAACAGTTTCTTTCCTGCTGCTGTTGAACTCATGAACACTTTATAACATTTGCACTATGCTCACTTTATAATCAGCACTATGGGCACCTTATAATACCTGCACTAAAAACACCCTCATGTCTTTACTTATCAGTGATTTCAACTTTTTGCTCAGGGTTCTATGTTTAGTTTGTGTTAATTCTATGTTTATTTAATGCTGTATGTTTACTTAGAATTCTACGCCACACTGAGTTGCCAAAGAAAGTTCCTAGTTTGTGAATTTTTCACTTACAATGGCAAAGTTTTTCTGATTCTGATTCTGGTCAAATTACTGGTCAATGCAATAGTTTTTTGCATTTAATAAACGGGACATTTTGTCCACTAATTCAGATACCACACAATTTATTCTGATTAAATAGGTGTAAAGGGTAAATTCAGGGGGGAAAAAAAGGATTTCATATGCCCCTATAACAACCATAAGGGAGGAAACCTTTGCTTATTTCTCTGATTGATTGACTTATTTGGCACACTTTTTTTGGTGACCTTCATTTGATATCATATTAGTTTGTTACTATTTTATTTGTTTGACTAAACTCCAAAAAAGTGTCAGTTTTCCACTAATTTAAGTAAATAAAGTCTTTAGGATCCTACTAAATTCCTGCGAGAAAAGACTGCATGTGAAGAAACAACAATGCCATGATATTGCTCTGTTTACACCTCCTAATTGGGGGCTCTCTGCTGTTAAAATTACTTATTTGGCACACTTTTAATCTTTTTTTAAAGCCGTATTTGTGTGTTAAGATCTACTTTGTGGGCTATTTCACTTTACACTCTAGAGCTTCACTGCATTGTGCATGTCATCAAATAAAGTTTTAATTGCAGCTGTTCCGTTTTTCTCTTTTTAAACAAAACATTCTAATTTCCCAACAGGGTGTCAGTGTTTGTGGTGTTCAGTTCCGAGTTGGTCGTAACAAAATCTGATAATAATCATCCCCCTCCGTCTGTTGTGTCATTTTAGTATTCCTACATGGTTTTGTATTTTAATTATCGTGGGATGCTTGCAGCGCCAGTGTGTTATTATATAACTGTTTTGTTAATAATGGCTCATTCTCATTATATTTTTAGAAGTTTTTCTTTTTTCCCACCTTGTTCAGCAGTTTTAGCACAAAACATTTGCCAACAGGGCAATAGAGACATATATAAATATGCATCCACCAACCCGTGAGCCTAATGAGGATAAGCAGCACAGAAAACTGATGGATGGATGGATGCATCCACCAAGAGTTGAGAAGTAGATCAAAACTGTAGACTGTGTGTCATTATCAGCTGTTTATCACCAAATAAAAAAAACAAAAACAGTCTTCATTAATGTTTTCCTCGTGTCAACATCTGCTTCCTATTAGCCATTGTATTTCTGTTGTGCATGCCCGTCTCAGAAGGATTTTACAAGTAATTACTTTTACATAAAGTCCATTTGGCGGCTTTGATGGAAGGTCATTCGTTAGTATCTCTTCCTGCCTCTTGATCCTACTCCCAGAGCTGATATTTGGTAATGCTTAATGGGATCTCAATTTGATGTCAGAAGAGTGCTAAATATCAGTGGCAAAATTACCAGTGGTTATTAGGAATGACAGTTCTGCCAGAAATTGTGAGAATTGCTGTTGCAAAGCTGACATGCAAATAAGATAAATGAATTACGACTTAAACGTGTTACTGTATCACACTCCATCATAGCAACTGCAGATAAGGACTGTGAGCAGTACAAGCATAACCAGGCTAAGAAAAAAAGTCCATATATGGTACCGTATATTTGGACTGAGAAAAGTAATAACTTACTGTCTAAAGACAATTTTTTGAATTGTTTTGATTCTTCTGAACGGTGTAGATCTGGACAATATGGCTGCTATCTCCATTTGGGCATTTGATCCCTTTGTGCGTGTGCAGGTTTTTTCCGGGTACTATGGCTTCCTTCCACATTGCAGAAATATGCATGTTTGGTAATTGCAGACTCTAAATTATCCGTAGATGTGAATGTGAGTGCCAGTGGTTGTTTTTGTATTCGGGCCCCGCAATTGGCTGGCGACCAGTCCAGGGTGTACCCCGTCTCTCTTTCTCACAGTCAGATGGAATAGGCTCCAGCATACCCCCACAAACCCAGCGTGGACAAGCAGCATACAAAATGGATGGATGGATGATTGTATTTTGTCGTAAACTGTTGATGCTAACATGCGCAGTTAAAACAAATCATGTAAAGTTAATTTACATTTTCTGTCTGGAAAGAACACAAAACGTGACAAAACACTGCAAGGAGATGTAGGAAGATGTGCATTTTTACTGTTTAATTACATAGTGAAGACATTTCAGAGGGAATGCAATACTGAGCACCATAATGTATAGCATAACCTGGTACATTTAACCAACTACAGTATATGGCTCAGGTGGTAGAGTGCTCTTCTACCAACCTGAAGGTTTCTATTTCAATCCTCAATTCCATCTGTGAACACTTAGAAGTTACTGAAACCTCAGTTCGTCTTAATGCTCTCCCAGAGGGAACAGATTTGAGTGTTGATTCGAACTTAAATCAAACCACTGTTTTCTAAAGGATAAACTTATTAATACCTAAAAAAAAAGAATGTGGATTGATCTGTTTTGACCAGATGTGTGAGAGCACACAGAGGATGACTCATCCCAGAAAACATTTGGGGAGATTGACAATTTGAATGGACAGCCTTCTTCTCTTATTCTCCTCCAACCTTATGCAGTGAGTAATGTCAGGCATATTCAGAATAATGACAACAAATGATTAATTCCATAATTTTTTTACATGTTACTATGGCTGCAACTAATTGTCTTAGTCAATTAATGTCGTTTTGTGAATTAATTGAGTAATGGGTTAGGCCCTAGATGGACCAAATCAACACAATACAAACACAAACAGTTGTTAGGTCTGCAACATACTAGAAAAAGGTACAAATTTTGATCGTTGTGTTCTAGGGGTGTAACGATTCGTTTTAATAATGATTCGATTCGTATCACGATTCGTGGTTGCCGATTCAATTCAAGGACAATATTGGTTCATGTAGAACGATGCGATCCGAAACAATCCTGTAACTTTAAGGCTATATCCACACAAAGACAAAACGCTCATCATTTCCAAAACATTTTCTGTAAAGACGAAGCTAGTTCAGAAACGATGTGCGTCCATATGAATGTACTGAAAATGAGTGAAAACGAACCTGTTAGTGGCGCTATGACACTCTGAAAGCGAAAACACATGACAGACCGACAACCAAACTCTGGGCATCCTGTAAACACAAAACATGGCGGCAAGTACGAGTGGCCGAACTGGACCGACGAAGAGGACAAAAACAAAGTATGGCGCCATTGCTGTTTCCGTGTTTGCGGTTTTATCACATGCGCGTTTGTAAAGGGGGGAGCTATGACCGTCTTCAAATCTTTCCACTTTGGGACCCGGTTTCAAAAGTGTTCGTTTACAGACCCTGAAAACGCCAGCTTTGTCTGGATGATACGTCTTTTTGATTAAGTATATATTTACTGCATATAGTTGCGTATGTTTATAGTCACTATATTTATAGTGACTGTAAGCCTATATTTGATAAGGCTTATAGTCACCATAAATCCATACCGAACTGAAAAGGAATCAGTAATCTGTCTAACAAACATGTATACCAATTATAATACACAACATATACTATGAAAAATTGCATATTTTAGGACGTCCACACGGACTCTACTAACAAAGCGCGCACGCTCAGCGTCACACGACGTCGTCCGTGCACCCCAGTCAACAGGCATGAGTAATTGACTTACGACAAGTCAAACTGTTACAAAATATTTAATGACCTTATCATTAAAACAGCAAAAAAACAGACGTCCGTATAAAACCTGCCGTGCTTAAATCCAATGATTTATTTCTTAGTATTGATTAAATCAAAAGATTACCTTTCAAGCAATGTTAGATCTGTATATGTCGTCTGGAATGGCAATTTGGTGAACACAGATCAATGTAGTTGGGTTATAGGAATATAAATCAATAAATCGATCTAGTGAATGAATCGTAACACCCCTATTTTGTTCCAAATTCAAAGCCAATGTGTGGGAATATCATGTTTTACCTAAATCACAAAGACAATACACCTGTGAATATTCTTATTCATCCAGGTCATCGTCTTCTCAGGACTGTTGGGTTTGTCTTTGAACATTTTTAATCTCTCATTCTAGCAGACTTCATCAGTTAATGCTCAATGACTATTTGGGACAAACTCTAGCCTGACTAGGAGGGACAGCGCTAGTCTGCTACAAGGATAATAGGTGGGCTTTCATGGATGACGAAGGAAATTATTAAAATGTTTGAGAGGCTGAAATGAAAGGATATTTACATTTATAAATAAAAAAAAATCATTCATTCATTTTCTATACCGCTTATCCTCATTAGGGTCACGGGGGTGCTGGAGCCTATCCCAGCTGACTTTGGGCGAGAGGCGGGGTGCACCCTAGACTGGTCGCCAGTCAATCGTAGGGCACATATAGACAAACAAAGACATACAACCTTTCACACTCACATTTATACATATGGACAATTTAGAGTTACCAATTAACCTAACATGCATGTTTTTGGAATGTGGGAGGAAACCGGAGTACCCGGAGAAAACCCACACACGCACGGGGAGAACATGCAAACTCCACACAGAGATGCCCAACGGAGATTCGAACCCTGAACCTCCTGACTGTGAGGCCAAAGTGCTACCCAGTCAGCCACCGTGCGGCCCATAAAAAAAATCAAATACCAAAAAAGTTGTCGATTAATTGGATAATTGAGCAATCTTTGATGATTTGAGTATGAAAAAAGTCTGGAAAAAGTATGGAATTTTGAAATGTCCAGTCCATAGGAGCCCTATCTTTAGACTTAGTGTTACAGTTAGTTAAAAACAGGTGTCTTCAGCATGAACACACACAATAGTGTCGTTCATTGGATCTGTTTTGTGTTTTACTATCTTCAAAACACTCTGATAGCCGATCATCAGCAGCCATTTGCTGAATATGACAAAAAAACCGCAATTGGATTACGATTGCTGACTGTTTAAAACGTTTAGGAAGTACGCTGTGTGGGATGTTTGTTACTGCGTTGCTGATAATCAGAAAGTAGTGAGTGGGTGTTGGGGAGGGCGTGGTGGGGGTGGGGTGTCTCTGAACTGCAAGTGGAAGCTTGAGTAACGTTAATGGTGCAATATAGCAGAACAGGAGAGATAAGGTATTGATTCTGTCTCTCTCTCTCTCCATCACTGACTTAAGTCGCTCACCATTCTCGCCTTCTGTGTGTCTCAGCTATTGTAGTTTGCAAGAATGCAGTCTCTCGGCTTATTTACTGGCTGCGGACATTCATGTCACAGGGAACCACCTTTTACCCCTGGAAGTCATACACTCAATTGAACTACTGTCACAAGTTCTGGTATACGCAATTCAGTGTTTATATGACACACAAGCCAAACATTTCCTGGATTTGCTGTTTTCTGGTTAGTGAAGCCTGAGCTCATACGTTTGATGTTTAGTCACTGGGCATTATTACAGTAATCCTTTGCCACTTTGTGCTTCAAATTTTGCGGCTTTACTCACGGGCTTTTAGAAATACAGTATAGTTATCCGTATAGAAAAAATAAATCCATTTTAAGCTTATTTTAGATATTTTTACAAGCATTTATTTTCAAGCATAAAAGTGTCTAAATTACCTAAAAAGACATGATGATACAGTTTATAGTATTATAAACTGGCCACTAAGTGTCAGTAATGGATTGTTCGTTGAGACACACAAGCACCAGATTTGATTGTCAGTACAACAGGCTTTTGTTGCCTGTTTGAATTATCTCACAAATGGCACAATAATCCCAGTGGTTTTCCAGCTGGGGGGAATGAGCCTTCTGACGGGGGCGCGGGGCTGTCATGGACACTTTTCATTATTACCGTATTTTTTGCACAACAAGCTGCTACCTTTTTCTCCCTCTTAGAACCCAGCGACTTTAATAACAAGGCGCCTTGTTTAAGGATTTTTTTGGCCTTTTAAGTGTGTTCAAATTCTCTACTGATATAGCGCGAGTAGTCCAACAACACTCTGAAGTTTCCGTGTGTAAAGTTCCATGTCTATCCACGCGTGCTCTGAGTACATTATTTAACGCACCCTTCAGATCATCCCTTTTCTGGGGTTGGGGGTGGCTGAAAAAAAGTTATCCACAAAAAGAAAAAAACCACTGCCCTAACACAAGATGTTGTTGCAGGTGTCACCCACGACATCACTTCCTGTTCGCCCTCTACTCGTCTCCCCTTTCACTGGTACATATTTACAGCAACACACACAAGCACAAGCCTGATTTACTGTATGTCCTGAATTGCTTATTTTCTTTTATTAAGTCTACTATTTTTGATAATATGAGTGTAAAGGTGACTGTAGGGGTGTTAGTTCAGGCTCTAATAATGTTTAAAACCAAAATTAGAAGGTCATAAACAAGTTTATTATGCTCTATCAATGAAAATGTTAATTTTTTAAATTAGGAATCCTACTTTGTGGACATTTCATGGTCGGGTCAGGAACCAATTAACTGTGATGAATCAGGAAATACCGTACAGTGGAATCTTGGTTACCATCATTAATATGTTCCAAAAGACAAAACAGATATTAAATGAATCTAATTATCCCATAAAAAACAATGTAATTTCAATTAATCCTTTCCAGAAAACCAAAAATTCATTTTTTTTACAGCCATAAAACAATTTTAAATGCATTTAAATACTTATAAATGATGAATGAACATTTTAAGGTTACTTTTACCTTAATTGAAAATGTGATTCCTGATATGACTGAAAAATGGAAGGTGGCGATTGATGATTTTGCTACAAAAGTAACCTTAAATGTTTTTGTCCCTTTTATTTGTTGTTTATATGCACGTAGACTTGTTTTATGCATAAAAACTATAATAGTAAAACCATAAAAACGTGTTTTGTGTTAACATTTTTGAGAGTCAATTGCTAATGACATCATGACGGGCGACTAAACTTCCAGTTACGTTTGCCAGCTAGTAGGATATTAACAAGTAGAGAGATGTTTTATTGCAAAAAAACAAAACAAACAATAAAAAAAAACGAAGTACTGTGACAGTCAGCAAGTCACTGTTGAATTATGTTTGAGCTTGTTCACTGCATAATGGAGGCAAATGAAGCTGGTCATGCTAAATTCATAAATGGTATTTTTTTATATCATCTAAGTAGAATTAAGCTGTCTGGGATGCCTGATGACTCATAAATTACTGTATTTAGGAAAAAGATTAGCAGACTGATTACAAAATGTATATTTTTTGGAATTACTGAGGATAATGAATTTCTCCACGTTCTCTGCATAAAATTGACAAAGAAAAATAGCTAAAGGAACCAAATGTGTGTGTGTGTGTGTGTGTGTGTATCTATATATATATGTATGTATGTACGTATGTACGTATGTACGTATGTACGTATGTACGTACGTACGTACACACACATATATATAGTAAATCTTTTTAGTGTCCATCTTGTTGAGCATCAGCATGTTTCTCTCGATGGGAACGGAGGAGAACATCTGCTTTTTGCAGCACACCCTTCCTCAGCAACCTGGCTGACTGTGCTGTGTCAGCTGAAACCACCCAAAGCGTGTGCTAAGAGACTTTTGCTTTTTGCATTCTTATTATAACAGTGATGAGTTTGGAAGGAACACTATTTTAATGCTTTTTGTTATTTTCCTGAGTTATGATCTCCCTTTCAGTCCACTTCACTGTGGTTACCACCAACCTTACACGACTAGGAAGTAGTTTGGATGTGTGTGGGTGTGTGGGTGTGTGTATGCGTGCAGGGGTGTGCATGTGAGGGTGTTTGCTGACACACCCTTCTGACCACACCACTCTTACCACTCTCTCCAAGTGCCATTTGTGTTGATAATAGCTTTTACAAGTGATTTTTGCTGTTTTTTTCTACATGTTGGATTCTCACTTGGTGTAGATTTAGTCAGTTTAGGAATATAGCAAATCCTTGTTTCCACCACCTAGAGCGGTTTATTTTGTTACAGTTAGCATGCAGTGACTGATCTGTGCTGTTTAAAGGCATACTTTTTGTGGTACTGGTTACAGTGCCATCTAGGAGTGGGACAAAATACACAGCTCAAAACAATTGGAGGAACACTTTTTAATCAGAGTATAGTAACATATCAGTCAAACTTTTGGGATATTGATCTGGTCAGTTAAGTAGCAGAGGGGGTTGTTAATTATTTTCAGCTGCTTTGTTGTTAATAAAATCAACAACAGGTGCATCAGAGGGGCAACAATGAGACAGACCCCAAAACAGGAATGCTTTTCTAGGTTGAGACCACTGACTCCTCATCTCTTTTGGCTGATTTTTTACGGACTGACTTTCTAGTGCTGTAGTTTTTCATTTGGCTTGGATTAACATCTCTGTTGATAGCATGGTGCGGTACCTGGACGCTACAGAGGTTGCACAAGTAGCAACTCCTCCAGGATGGCACATCAATACATACCGTTGCAAGAAGGTTTGCTGTGTCTCCCAGGAGTGTCTCAAGAGCATGGAGTAGATTCCAGGAGACAGGCAGTAGTTACTCCAGCAGATCTTGACCGGGCAGTAGAAAGTCTTTAAACCATCAGCAGGATCGGCATCTGCTACTTTGTGCAAGGAGGAACCAGATGAGTACTGCCAGAACCCAACAAAATGACCTCCAGCAGGCCACTGGTGTGAATGTTTCTGACCAAACAATCGGAAACAGGTTCCATGAGGGTGGCCTTGAAGGCATGATGTCCTGTAGTGGGCCTCGTTCTCACTGCCCAGCACTGTAGAGCTTGAATTGGCATTTGCCATAGACCACCAGAATTTTCAACTATGCCACTGGCACCCTGTGCTTTTTCACCAATGAGAGCAAGTTCAACCTGAGCACATGTGACAGACGTGAAATAGTCTACAGATGCCGTGGAGAACGTTATGCGGTTTGGTGGTGGGTCAGTGATGGTGTGTGGAGGCATATCCCTGGCAGGACGGACAGACCTCTATTTTACAGGTTAAATCATGACAACCTGACTGCTTAGGTATCGGGATGAAATCCTCGGACCCATTGTCAGAACCTTGGGCATCTCTGTGTGGAGTTTGGGCATCTCTGCGTGGAGTTTGCATGTTCTCCCCGTGCGTGCGTGGATTTTCTCCGGGTACTCCGGGTTCCTCCCACACTCCAAAAATATGCATGTTAGGTTAATTGTCGCCTCTAAATTGTCCATCAGTATGAATGTGCGTGTGAATGATTGTATGTCTATAAGTGCTTTGAGATTGACTGGCGACCAGTCCATCACAATCAATCGCAGGGCACATATAGACAAACAAAGACAGTCATATTACTTTAGAAGTGTATGACTACTGGAAAAAGTTTTATCCCAAAAAACCTTGAAAAATGCGATTTTGCAACAGTCGCGGATGTGAAAAAAGGCAGAAAATTGACCCATCAGAAACGTTATCTCACTTGGTAAAGTAGAGTAGAGATACACCTTCATTTAGCGATGCTTACCGAAACTCAGTATCATTTTCCATCTTTGGGTCCTCCCAAAAGTGGTAGGTTTCCCCCATCTCCCGGACCAGAAAAGTGTAGTTTCAGCAATTTGAGAAATGTGATTTTGCGACAGCTGGGGACCAGAGAAAAAGGCTGACTCCCGTCGGAAAAGTGTTTTTTTCCCATCTTTTGGTGCTGCTTGGACCCTCGATGAATGTGTGGTATGTTTCCCCCGGTGAATTTTCAGCAACTTGAAAAATGTGATTTTTCGACAGTTGCTGATCTGTCTGAAAAGTAGGATTTTTTTTGGCATCTCTGGGTTCTGCCGGGAAAAGCGTAGTTTCAGCAACTAGAAAAAATTGTGATTCACGACAGCTGAGAAAAAGAACACGGTGATAATCTCAGCCTATAAATGTGGGCATGTTTGCCTGTCTACCTACAGAGAAGGAATGAGAGGTCACATAGACGTTACCAGGGCAACACTTCTGCCAACTTAAAAGACCTTGAGCTAGTTAAGAAAGAGTGGTGTCCAAGGCCTGAAAAAGTGTCCTTTCAGTGCCTCAAAGGGGGTCTGTGTACCCAGTGAACAATGAACCATCACTGCTCTGAAGCCCAAACTCTCTTTTAGAAGCTTATTAAATGCCAGAAAAAGGGGCTCAGAGGCCCGAAGGTGCTCGAGAGTGGATGCACAATTTCACTACAGTCCGAATCAGTCTGTCCATTAGTAGTAAAATTTAGGAGGTGTGTTTGTGTTCCCCAAAGACTTCCTGCAAACACTAGCAGAGAGATGCTTTAAGCCCTTTGTAGATCCAAAAACAAAGTTCAACCAGCTGTATGCTTAGAAGCTCTCTTAATATGCCAGTGACATTTTCACCAGCAAATGTTTTAACACATGTTTTGATATCATTACACAAGCTTTGCATGTATATTGCTGTGGGGCCATGTTTACTCTCTGCCTTTGCATGAGTGCTTGCAATAATAATAATTTTAAAAAAGGAGGTTATCTGTTTTTTCACTTCCTTCAAGCCATGAAAGCAAATCGGCCATATCCAACTGCCAAGCATGGAATGACTAGGCTGTTTGTTTGAAGACACAACACTTTATTGTTCACTCTTAGCATCAAATAAATATACATTTTTTGCTGCTGAACTTAAATAACCTTCATTTTATTTTGATTTGCCAATGCAGGGTTATGTTTTTAGAACAATGAAGCGTCTTGTTTGCTGGAATTTCATACACCAGGCGTAATGTCCTTGTCACGCTCATCTCTTTCAATCTAATCTGAATCACAGATTTGCATCTTTCCAAGCTGCATATTAGAGCACATGTTTTTTGGGACAAAAAAGCCCTGAAGGTGTGCTCATTCTTGTTCTATATGACAAACACGTACAGTCAGCATCTGTCTTGTAGTGATGGTAAACTCGTTAACCTTTACAGACACGAGTTGTCATGAGCCAGGCAAGTCAATCGGGTATAATCAATTCACTGGAGTCACTCGTCACCACGCGCTCACGCAGTAAATTCCACCCACTCTCTTGATTAAAACCACCACCTTACGGAAGTCTCCCCCATTTAATACAAAATGATTGACTCTATACCAGGGGTCCTCATTACGTCGGCAAAATCGGAAGTGTTTTTTCGGTACGTACCGAAACCTAGGCGGAACTTGTGATTCGAAACGCTGTTCAGAACGCTGGTCTGTATCAGAAGGATGCTGTTCCATTACGTCATGTACAGTGATTAAGTTTATCCCTTTTCTAAAACTGAATAATAAATAAAATACTGCCATTACATAATTCAATTAAAAATATATCCAACCTAAAAATATGCTTTATATGTAAAATAGTAATTTTTTCGTGTCTTTGCCTGATTGGCTGTTGATTCATCACCCTCCACCCCTAAAAAATTAAAAAGCCTTTGAAATGTGCAATTTTTTTTCAAAGTTTCGCCTTTGTGAGTGTATTGTACTGTGCGTCTTTTGGATTGAGATGAACCTTAAATGGATGGTGTTAAAAAGCGTTTTTCTTAATAAAAATACTGCAATGTACAAAAGCACTGATGTCTATATTGTGCACAAGCACACCCTACAAACACTGAGTGATTGTGAAAAAAATCATTTCATACAAATAATACTATAAACCCAAAAAATCACAAAAAGATGAGACAAAAAGACACAAAAAAATAGCAGTCTTTCGATTAAATGTGATATTCTGTAACAATAGAGGACAAATTTGATTTATGTAATGTGAGTCTAAACAAAGCATTTAAGTCATCAAGTTATTTTATATGTAGTAGCATAATGTATGTATTATGTAGTTAATTGAGAAATGATGATCTGTTTCTAAGGCAAAATTAAAAACAAACCAAGAATTCACAGCAAAAAGCTCATTTGTATTTTTACACAAATTTTTGGGGGGGGGTTATACACATTTCTCTCCCTTATGGCATCCATTACAATTATATACTCAATGCTAATTGTGTAAATTAGGTAATGACAGAAAGACAATAGCTACTTTCCTTACTGAGGAGTTGGAAACACAGCTCTACTGTTTGAATGTGATATTTTATCATTGGCCACAAGATGTCGCTGTGGGGAGATGTTTCAAACGTTCCAAATGATCCATTCTTTTCCGGAATCATTTGTTCCAGATGATTGGATCTTTTCAATGTTCCATTTTTGCCATATTCATCGTCGATTGACGACAAAGGTAGAGTGGGTCGATTGCATGCGCTATCCACATGATAAACTTCACTTTGTAAACATCATATGACATCAGTCAGTTGATTAAACTCCTTAGCAAAGAGACGAGAGGAGAACCAAGGCAAAAACCAAAACTGTTGCTTTTTCCATGGGGCTAATATATACTGTATGTGACCTACCAATGGCAGCTATCTAGTTTTTTTACTCCTGTCATGTTCTTCCTCTTTAACACCTCTTTTTTGGAATAAGCACAGCAAAAAAGAGACAAAGTAAAACTTGAACAGTTAATTCTTTCCTGGCCGAACTGAGCTCTCATTATGCATGCTTAGTTCTTGCACGATATTGTGACATCTCATGTGGCAACGCATGCAATGACGGTTTGACGCTTATATTTTTAGCAACTTAAAGGATTTTTTCTTTAACTTTGGATTGACCCGGGATAATTTAGTTTCAGACCAATTATTCTTAGACATGCACGTCATAGACGATAGCATGCATCAGTATAGACCAAGAGTCACACATCCAGTCAGCATCTAGTTTCGACATGTCTGTCTCTTCATGTGCAAACACATGAATAACAGCCTCCACAATGTTGAACCTTTCAGCACCAAACTTTGGATTAGTCATTCATTGCTAGTCTCTCTCTGTTTGACTTACACACACACACACACACACACACACACACACACACACACACACACACACACAGACAACGACTAAGCCCAGCAGTGTATTACTGAGCAAGGTCCATTGACTTTTCTCAACAACACAAAAGACAACACACCTTACATAGTAGCAATTGGCCTGCACTTCTGTGAACATAAAGATGAGCAAGACAGATAAGGGTGACAAAATCATAGATTACTGTCACAGTTGATGGGGAAACTTCCTACGTGCATCATCAAACTTACATCACACTTGTCTGAGAATATTCATTTATCCAGGTCATTGTATTGTCAGGGCACGACTAGATTACAACTGGACTGTGCAAGTTGGCTTAGAAGATGTTTCACCTCTTTACTATAATGTATATTGCTATCATAAGAGGCAGCAATATATTCCAATATGGGTTTTAGGTAGGGATGTCCGATAATATCAGCCCACCAATATTATTGGCTCGATATTGGCATACAAATGTAATATTTGTAAATATTGGTATTGAGTTTAATCGCTATAATGAAAACAGACGGTACAAAGCAGATATTTACCAGCGCGCAAATGATGACCTCATCAAACCACGTCATCAAGCATGTAAACAATTGTTGGTTGAATCTCAAATTTGGGTTTCAAATTCAGTGTGTGAATAAGTGATCTGTAAAACATTATTATTTAATTATAATTATACTGTGTGACGTTGGTGATTCATGCAAACATCCAGTGATGGCAAACAGGGAGATGATTTGTCAGCCTTGTTCACTGTCTTTCTCGCAAAAGCACTGCATTCAGTACTACGAGCAACGTTTTCAAACTGACTTTATATCACCACCCAAATTAGAAGCAAGCTGACGGGATAAAAAGACAGACAGTGACCAATGCAACACAGGCCGTTTATAGCTTTGGTCAAATGCAATTCGTACGTTACGAAACTATTTTCCCAAGTATCTTTAAGCGGGCCGCACGGTGGATGAGTGGTTAGCACATTGGCCACACAGTCAGGAGATCTGGAAGACCTGGGTTCAAATCTCCGCTGGGCATCTCTGTGTGGAGTTTGCATGTTCTCCCCGTGCGTGCGTGGGTTTTCTCCGGGTACTCCGGTTTCCTCCCACATTCCAAAAACATGCATTGTTATGTCCATAGGTATGAATGTGAGTGTGACTGGTTGTTTGTCTATATGTGCCCTGCAATTGACTGGCGCCCAGTCCAGGGTGTACCCCGCCTCTCGCCCAAAGTCTGCTGGGATAGGCTCCAGCATCCCCGTGACCCTAATGAGGATAAGCGGCATAGAAAATGGATGGATGGATGGATCTTTAAGCGGTTCTTACCTCTGTGGACTCACGGCGGCTGCTCACATATTCTAGCTGACATTAATGTGCCTTTCCTGGCTACAGGAAGTCCGGCCATAGGTGGTTCTCCTAACACTCTGGTTCTCCTAATCTACGTAGACACACGGTGGCTGCTCACACAGTGTATCCAACACTAATGCCCCTTATCCGGCCATGGTGGGAGGTTTGTCTCGCTGTACACTTTGGTTCTCCAGGTGACAGTGGCAGTGGGTGCCGTAAGAAGTCAGTATGATGCCCACACATGTACGTCCCCTTTGAGTGAAACGTACGACAGCCTTACATGAAGCGCACCTAGCATGCACATTGTTGCACTCATGATCTAAAAGCTACCAACAAAGGGTGAGCAGCAAGCACGTGGGTGTCACAAATCACTTGTTTCAAGGGTGTTCGCTGCTTGGGATTGGCCAATCCCAGAGTGTGAAGAGTGAATACATAAGTAGTTACCCAATGAGGGTTTTTTTTCATCACAATTACGGTTAATGACAAGCTTTTCTCGTTTCTTGGTCGTACTCAGCAAAAATGCATTATCCGTAATGGATCCTCATCTAAAATGAGTATCCAGCTCATCCCAAGTATCAACATAGGGTGATATCGGAATCGTAAAAAAGCCAAGTCGGACATCCCTAGTTTTAGGCCATACCGCCCATAACTACTATGTACAGTAACTATACCTACGCAGTCATTCAGGTCATGTTTTTCAGCAGCAGTTTTCAATCTGACTTTCCTGAAAAGCACCAGAAGACTTCAAGGGGAGGAGCTGCAGCTTGAGAAAAATAATTTTTTGACATGCTATTCTTTTTCTTTGACATAACTCTAGTTACATCAAAGGCAAAATTATTTAAAATTATTCCCTACAGTGAACAAATAAACAAAGAAGTGATATTTTCTGGCAGTAGGTGTGACTGTAATATATTCTCAAGGCTCAAATTGCTACACTTTTGAAAACCCCTGCTATAAAGTATTATTTTCCATGGAACACAAACTTCTTCCTAGGAAGTTGAACCCAGTCAATTCCAGAGGCCGTTCAATCTTTATTCTGGATACATTTTACACCATAAGGAATAATGGAAATAGGATTATTCAGTTACAGACCATCCTAAATACTGTATTTTAAATACTGTACAGACAAGTATTGTAATGAGAATGATTTGTGCTATATCATTATAGCTGCATAACTAATCTGTATAACTTTACACATTAAAGTTATACAAATAGATTCATGCTGACTTTAGACTAGAGACTGAATCATCAGTGCCTTTGGTGGTCGTAGCCAAGTAACGCACTTCATATCGCTGGAATTAATTGACATTTCAGTTCCACACAAGTGACCTTTCGTATTGAATGCTATGCCAATCCCACTCAAATGTAGTAGTTGGCACTGGTGTAGAACTGCACGGCGTACTATTGTGAGCTTTCTCTAATATTTACTGCAGCCAACATTATTTAGCTACATATAACGTTAAATATTTGTATATATAAAACATAAAATAATAAATAAAATAGATATTATTGCCTGAACATTTGCGCCTTTTTTGAACATGATTGTCTCACGATAGTAGTTCTGAATTGCACTTCCTACCTAATGATGTGGTTTCTGAATGTACGCATGTCAGTCACATTCTTCCACCTTCATTATCTGTCAACCTGTACCTTCCTCTGGAGAATATTATGTGGGCCACTCTGCTGCTATAAGGCTCAGGTCCCCTGATGTTACACTCCAAAGCACTAACCCACTTTTCCTGAACACTCAGGAAGCCTCCTTTGTCTTCACCTCCAAACTGTCAGGGAAGATTACTGTTTGTTCGGCCTCTGTGTTTCTTTTTTGTTTTATCTCTCCATCGCTCTTGTTTTTTTTTACTCACTCTCTGCATCAACTCACACAGCCAAGTGAACGTAACTGTAGCCTTTCTGGTCCAACATTAACAGATTATAAAGTGAGAGCTCTGGTTGCCTCATGCCAGAGGTATCTGTGAACACAAAACCTCCAGTGAATACATCTCAGTTAAGCATTAACAAAGAGACACCCACCTAATGTCTGGATATCATTTACAGTCTCTGACACTTATGGTGAGCCCCCTACAGGTCTTAGAAACATGAGTCGCTTGCTCCATGTGTAGAAATCATTCTCTCTGATTCCTTTCATGGAATCTCACAAAACACACACATCAAGCTGACAGGGTGATAGTAAAGTAAACACCTTCCCTGCGAACCATGACAACAACAATGTAGACTTTCACATCAGCCTGTGCAAGCCCTTAAGCCTCCATGCCCCATGCTTAAGGCTAAAGATTACGAAGCAGGGCTACACACCTCAACAACGAGCCTGCTGTGTTTGCTGCTATTCATCAAATAAGCACCTGAGGAAACTAACCGAAACAGAGTTTCAGGAGGGCAAGGGTATACACAGAATCCACCACAAAGGAATGTTCGGTGTGTGTGCACAGGGTGTCCCCAAAAATGTGCACACACTGCAACAGTGGATTTTTATTGCACCTCAGGTAATCCAATGGAATTAAAGGAACATGCATTTTGGGTTGGAGAATTTTGCCCATCATTTACAATTCTAATGTGAGACAAAAACATAGAGATTTCCCTTTTCTGAGTGTTAAAAATTGTGAAAAACTAATGCATGTTACGGGATTCTCCTATTTTGCCTATTAACCTACTATTATTAACAACGCTCCTGCATTTTAAACAACCTACGTCGATTGGGGGTGTCTACTCACCAGACAAGATGATACATGAGATTGGGTTCACACGAATGAGACGAGATGAGATTCCATTCCATTCCATTCCATTGTTTTCCGCTTATCCAGGTCTGGGTTGCGGGGGCAGCAGTTTCAGTAGGGAAGTCCAGACTTCCCGGTCTCCGGCGACCTCTTCCAGCTCCACCGGGAGGACACCAAGGCATTCCCAGGCCAGCTGTGAGACATAGTCCCTCCAGCGTGTCCTAGGTCTTCCCCGGGGCCTTCTCCCAGCAGGGCATGCCCGAAACACCTCACCAGGGAGGCGCCCGGGAGGCATCCAGACGAGAGGCATCCTCAACTGGCTGCTCTCGATGTGAAGGAGCAGCGGCTCTACTCTGAGCTCTTCCCGGATGGCCGAGCTCCTCACCCTATCTCTTAGGGTTAGTCCAGCCACCCTACGGAGGAAACTAATTTCCGCCGCTTGTATCCGCGATCTTGTTCTTTCGGTCATGATCCATAACTCATGACCATAGCTGAGGGAGGGAACGTAGATCGATCGGTAAACAGAGAGCTTTGCCTTCCGGCACAGCTCTCTCTTCACCACGACGGTCCGGTACAGTGACCGCATTACTGCAAATGCTACACCGATCTGTCTCTCGATCTCACGCTCCAACCGTCCCTCACTCGTGAACAAGACCCCGAGATACTTGAAGTGCTCCACCTGAGGCAAGACCTCACTCCCAACCCGCAGGGTACAGTCCCCCCGTTTCCGACTGAGAACCATGGCCTCGGATTTGGAGGTGCTGAGTCTCATCCAAGAAGCTTCACACTCAGCTCCAAACCACTCCAGTAAACGCTGAAGGTCACAGCCTGATGAGGCCATAAGGACAACATCGTCTGCAAATAGCAGAGAAGAGATCCTAAGGTCGCCAAGCTGGACCCCCTCAACGCCTTGACTGCGCCTAGAAATTCTGTTCATGAAGATTATGAACGGAATCAGTGACAAAGGGCACCCTTGGCGGAAGCCAACGTTCACCGGAAACAAGCTCGACTTACTGCTGGCAATGCGAACCAGGCTCCTGATTCGATTGTACAAGGACCGAATGGCACGTAGTAGTGGGCCACCAATTCCGTACCCCCGGAGCAACCCCCACAGGACACCACGAGGGACTACGAGGTCGAATGCCTATTCCATGTCTACAAAGCACATGTAGACCGGTTGGGCAAACTCCCACATACCCTCCAGTACCCTTGCAAGGGTGTAGAGCTGGTCCAGTGTTCCGCAATTGGGACAAAAACCACATTGCAGCTCTTGTAACCGAGGTTCGACTAACCCTTCTTTCCAGCACCCTGAAGTAGACTTTCCCAGGGAGGCTGCGGAGTGTGATCCCCCTACACTTGGAACACACCCTCCGGTCACCCTTTTTAAAAATGGGGACCACCACCCCGGTCGGCCAGTCCAGAGGTACTTTTCCCGACTTTCATGCAATGTTGTAGAGGCGTGTCAACCAACACAGTCCTCCAACATCCAGAGCCTTGAGGAATTCAGGGCGGAACTCGTCTACCCCATGAGCCTTGCCACTGGGAAGTGATTTAACTACCCCAATTACCTCAGCCATGGTGATAGAACTGTCCACGTACGTATCCTCAGACTCTGGTTCCTCTACGGAAGGTATGTTAGTCGGACTAAGAAGGGCCTCAAAGTATTCCTTCCACCGACCAACTATATCCACAGTCGAGGTCAGCAAGCCCCACTACGCATTTGGGTCTACCAGGTCTGTCCGGCATCTTTCCCCGCCATCTAATCCAACTCATCACCAGGTGGTGGTCAGTTGACAGCTCAGCCCCTCTCTTCACCTGCGTGTCCAGAACATGCGGACGCAGGTGTGATGATACGACCACAAAGTCAATCATAGAGCTGCGACCTAGGGTGTCCTGGTGCCAAGTGCACTTATGAACATCCTCATGTTCGAACATGGTGTTTATTATGGAAAAACTGTGATTTGCACAGAAGTCCAGCAACAACACACCACACGAGTTCAGGTCAGGGAGGCCGTTCCTCCCAACCACGCCCCTCCAAGTCACACTGTCATTGTGGGTGTTGAAGTCTTCCAGTAGAACTATGGAGTCACCGGCTGGGGTGCTCTCCAGAACCCCTCTGATAGACTCCAAGAAGGCTAGGTACTCTGAACTGCCGTTTGCCGCGTACGCACAAACCACAGTCAGGACCCTTTCCCTAGCCCTAAGGCGTAGGGAAATAACCCTCTCGTTCACCAGGGATGACTCCAGCACAGAGGCACCAAGCCGGGGGCTAATATTAAGCCAACACCAGCTCGCCCCCTCTCCCCTGCAGCAACTCCAGAGAAGAACAAGGTCCAGCCACTCTCAAGGAATTTGGTTCTAGAGATGAGATTTTTACAATAATTTTATGAAATGTACAACTCTATGAAAAAAAAATGACTGCACAAACATAATAATTTGTTTAACTGAGTCACAAACCAACGCAGGTGTGTTTTGAAATGTTTATTTGTCAGACAAATGGATGGGAAACAATAATATTGACATCAGTTTTTGAGTCTAAATAAATAGCTCTCACGAAGTCTGTGTTCGTAAATGTTGATGAGTACTACAATACCCAGAGGGCTTAGCTCTCTAGGGGAGTTTTTGAAACTAGAGCAGGTAAGGGTGTTCTGCTAATAAAGAATTTATAGATATATTGTAGTTCCACACTGCCGTTCCTGGTTTGTTAAATAAGAAAAAAACATAACAAAGTCTGCCATGGTCCAATGAGGTTCATTTGTTATTCCATTCATACATTTCTTTTTTTTACAGAAGACAGCTAGTTTTTTCATACCTGACAGTTTCGACTCCTCACTTGCAGTCTTCTTCCGAGTGGTTGCGTGATGTTCTTGTGACATGTCTTGTCAGCTGATTTATACAGATGTTGGCACTGTCTTCCTACCAGTGAAGGCAGGGCAACAGCACCATCTGGTGTCCGACTTCTTTAAGACGACATCCCAAGTGTGAGAGAGTAAAAAGGCCCCCTCTCTTTCCAGTTTTTCGTCCTCTGGGCACGTTTCTGTATTTCAATTGCCTCTTTGATCTAGCGGTGCTGTTTGTTGTCCTCTGTTCCAATAATCTTTGCTCCATTCCAATGGATAATATGATTTTCTTTTTTACATTGGTCAGAAATGGTGGATTGGAAATGTTCCTGCACTGCTTTGTGTTTGGCTGCTTGTGTGCACATCCTCGCAGTTTTCTTCTCACATTGTCCTGTGTTCCTTTTTTATCGTGTTGACTTCGCTCCCTGTTTTCCCAATATATGTTTTATTGCAAGACATGCAGGGTATTTTGTACATCCCATTGCATTTTTGTTGCGCTTCTATTTTATCTGTTGGGTGGATTAATGATTTCTGAGTTTTTGATATTGTGTATTGGTCTGTTTATGTTTTGTTTTTTCATTGCTGCCTGCACTTGCTCTGTGATGTATGGTAATGTAATTATGGCTGTGTTCTTTTTTCTGTTTTGTTTTTTTGGGGCTTCTTTAGTTTTCCCTTCACTCCGACGTGCGGTTTTCCTTTTTGTATTTGCCCACGCGCCCAGAAAAGATGTTCTGATTGTGCTTAAAATGTCAACAATACGGAAAAATATTCCAAGTTTTAGGGATGTCCCTATCCAATCTTCAGGATTGGGATCGGCTGCCAAACATCGACTTCCGCCACAAGATCAGGCCGATCTGGTTGCCGAAAATGCGCCTAAAAGCTGGTTGCCATTTGACTTCTGACACCCGGATGAAGGAGAAAACGGACCCCCAATGTGCAGACATGTCCGTGGTGTACCTTGGTGAAGTTAAGTTCACGTTGGACGCTGGATATTCACTGTGTCCGGACTTCTCTGTCATGATGACGGGAACTCGCATGGGAAGTACTGCTCTAACCGCATGTTCTTACTAAGAACCGTCAATGAATTACTTACTTACTTAATTGCTTTAAAGAGAGTTTGTTAAAGAAAAGTCATGCAGTATATTTTAAATCACACCACAGATTGATCTACAATTATGTCAAAATGATTAGTCCTACCCTAAGTATTGTAATGGCGGCTGAGTAACTCAACGTCACGATGGCTGTAATTCAGTTGGCCATTTATTCAGTTGGTGAGTTGTTTTTTTTAGCACTCTGTCCCTTCAAGCAGACTCCACTTCCTAGTTGGCAGTCCGATCCTCGGCTACAGAAGCTAGTTGTTGGTACGGGGAATGTCACGTCTCTGCGGGGAAGGTGCCTGAGCTGGTGCGTGAGGTGGAGATATAGTCGGACTCACCTCAATGGACAGCAAGGGCTCTGGAACCAGACCTCTCGAGAGGGGCTGGACTTCATTCCGCTCTGGTGTTGCCGGCAATAAGAGGCGACGGGCAGGGGTGGCAATTCTTGTTGCCACCCGGATCCCAGCCTGCACAGTGGAGTTTATCCCAGTAAACGTGAGGGTGGTTTCCTTATGCCTTCGGGTTGGGGGACAGGTCCTCACTGTTGTTTGCGCTTATGCACCAAACAGCAGTTCAGAATACCCGCCCTTTTTTGAGTCCTTAGAGAAAGTATTAGAGAGTGCTCCCTCGGGAGATTCCCTTGTTCTACTGGGTGACTTCAATGCTCATGTTGGCAACGACAGTGAGACCTGGAGCGGTGTGATTGGGAGGAACGACCCCCCTGATCTTAACCCGAGCGGTGTCTTGTTATTGCACTTCTGTGCTGGTCATGGATTGTCTATAATGAACACCATGTTCAAGCATAAGGATGTCCACATGTGCACTTGGCACCGGGACACCCTTGGCTGAAGTTCGATGATTGACTTTGTGGTTGTGTTGTCGAACGTGTGGCCACATGTTTTGAACACTCGGGTGAAGAGAGGGGCGGAGCTGTCAACTGATCACCACCTGGTGGTGAGTTGGTTCTGATGGTGGGGGAGGATGCCGGTCAGAGCTGGCAGACCCAAACGCATTATGAGGTCTGCTTGGAACGTTTGTCAGAGTCCCCTGTCAGAAGGAGTTTCAACTCCCACCTACGGGAGAGCTTTGACCATGTTCCGAGGGAGGCAGCCGACATTGAATCCGCATTCATTGTCGATACGGCTGATCGGAGATGTGGCCGTAAAGTGGGTGGTGCCTGTCGTGGCGGTAATACCAGAACCCGTTGGTGGACACCAGTGGTGAGGGATGCCGTCAAGCTGAAAAAAGAGCCCTATCAGGCCGTTTTGGCCCATGGGACTCTGGAGGCATCTGACAGGTACCGGAAGGCCAACGGTCTGCAGCTCTGGCAGTCGCTGAGGAAAAAACCCGGACATGGGAGGAGTTCTGAGAGGCCATTGAAAACGACTTCCGGATGGCTTCAAAGAGATTCTGGACCACCGTCTGCCGTCTCCGGCGGGGGAAGCAGTGCACAGTCAACACCGTGTATGGTGGGGACGGTGTGCTGCTGAACTCGACTCGAGATGTTGTGGACCGGTGGAGGGAATACTTTGAAGACCTCCTCAATCCCACTGACACGCCTTCCACCATGGAAGCAGTGCCTGGGAGCTCTGAGGCGGGTGCGCCTATCTCTGTGACTGAGGTCACTGAGATGGTCAAAAAGCTCCTTGGTGGCAAGGCCCTGGAGGTGGATGAGATCCGCCCGCAGTTCCTTAAGGCCCCGGATTCTGTGGGAGTGTCTTGGTTGACACGACTCTGAAGCATTGCGTGGACGTCGGGGTTGGTGCCCCTTTTCAAGAAGGGGGACCGGAGGTTGTGTTCTAACTATCGTGGGATCACACTCCTCAGCCTTCCCGTTAACATCTATTCAGGGGTTCTAGAGAGGAGGATCCGCCGGATAGTCAAATCTCGGATTCAGGAGGAGCAGTGTTGTTTTCGTCCTGGTCGTGGAACTGTGGACCAACTCTAAACTCTCGGCAGGGTCTTTGAGGGTGCATGGGAGTTTGCCCAACCAGTCTACATGTGTTTTGTGGACTTGGAGAAGTCATTCGATCGTGTTCCTCGGGGAATACTGTGGGGAGTGCTCCGGGAATGTTGGGTATCGGACCACCTAATCCAGGCGGTTTGTTCCCTGTATGACCGGTGTCAGGGTTTGGTCCGCATTGCCGTCCATAAGTCGGACCCGTTTCCAGTGAGGGTTGGACTCCGCCAGGGCTGCCCTGTCACCGATTCGATTCACTACTTTTTGACAAAATTTCTAGGCGCAGCCAGGGCGTTGAGCGGTTTCAGTTTGGTGGCCACAGGATTCAGTCTCTGCTTTTTGCAGATGACGTGGTCCTGCTGGCTTCATCGCGCAGTGACCTTCAACTCTCACTGGATCGGTTCACAGCTGAGTGTGAAGCAACTGGGATGAGAATCAGCACCTTCAAGTCCAAGTCCATGGTTCTCGCTCGGGAAAGAGTGGAGCGCAATCTCCGGGTTGGCGATGAGGTCCTGCCTCAAGTGAAGGAGTTTAAGTACCTCGGGGTCTTGTTCACGAGCGATGGAAGGATGTAACACGAGATGGACAGGCGGATTGGTGCAGCGCCTGCAGTGATGCGGAATCTGCACCGGTTTGTTGTTGTGAAGAGAGAGCTGAGCCAAAAGGCAAAGCGCTCAATTTACCGGTCAACTACGTTCCTACCCTCACCTATGGTCATGAGCCTTTTGGGTAGTGACCGAAAGTACAAGATCGCGGGTACAAGCAGCCGAAATGAGTTTTCTCTGCAGGGTGGCTGGGCTCTCCCTCCTCCGGGAGAGACTCGGAGTAGAACCGCTGCTCCTCTGCATTGAGAGAAGCCAGATGAGGTGGCTTGGGCATCTGGTTAGGATGCCTCCCGAACGCCTTCCTGCGGAGGTGTTCAGGGCACGTCCAACCGGTAGGAGGCCTCCAGGAAGACCCAGGACACGTTGGAGAGACTATGTCTCTCAGCTGGCCTGGGAACGCCTCGGCCACCGCTGGGAAGAGATGGACAAAGTGGCCGGGAAGAGGGAGGTTTAGGCTTCTCTGGCCGTGACCCGACCTCGGAGAAGCGGAGGAAAATGAATGGATGGATAGACTTGACTCACGCAAGATTGTTACAAAAGCCGAACAATGTTGGTCATGCTGTATGATAAAAAATAACCATATATCAATTCCACAAATTCATGTTTGTAACTAAAGTTTATTATTTAAAAAAGCATAGGGATCGGATTGAATCAGTAAAACTATTTATAAAATCAGATCAGAAGCCAAAAATTGTAGATCAGGACATCCCTGGTAGGTATTATATACTGCTAGAAAAAATTATAGGAACACTTTAAAAACACATCAGATCAAAACGGGGGGGTGAAAATGATCTTCGTTATCTTTCCTGATAATAAGTAGGTGATGTATTAGTAAAAAAATAATGCCACATAATTTGATAGAAATGAAAATGATCACCCTATAGAGGGGGGAAATCAAAGACACCCAAAAAATGAAAGTGAAAAAATGATTCAGCAGACCGGTCCATTTTGCCAAAATGTCATTGTATCAACTCAAAATGATTCTCAGTAGTTTGTGTGGCCCCCGCGTGCACGTACACATGCCTGACAACATCGGGGGATGCTCCTAATGAGGAGCATGAGGACGGATGGTGTCCTGGGGGATCTCCTCCCAGATCTGGACCAGGGCATCACTGAGCTCCTGGACAGTCTGAGGAGCAACCTGGCGGCGCTGGATGGACCTAAACATAGTGTCCCAGAGGTGTTCTATTGAGTTTAGGTCAGGTGAACGCGGGGGCCAGTCAATGGTATCAATCACTTCATCCTCCAGGATTTGCCTGCTACTCTAGCCACATGAGGTTGGGCATTGTCGTGGACCAGGAGGAACCCAGGTCTCACTGCACCAGCGTAGGTTCTGACAATGGGTTCAAGGATTTCATCCCAATACCTAAAAGCAGTAAGGGTGCCATTATCTAACCTGTAGAGGATATGCCTCCCCAGACCATCACTGACCAACCACCAAACCTGTCATGCTGAATGATGTTACAGGCAGCATAACGTTCTCCACAATATCTCCAGACCCTTTCACGTCTGTCGCATGTGCTTAGGTTGAACTTGCTCTCATCGGTGAAAAGCACAGGGTGCCAGTGGCGTAGTTGCCAATTATGGTGGTCTATGGCAATGCCAATCGAGCTCTACGCTGCTGGGCAGTGACGTCGTGCCCTCAGGCCACCATCATGTAGCCTGTTTCTGATTGTTTGGTCAGAGACATTCACACCAGTGGCCTGCTGGAGGTAAATTTCTAGGGTTCTGGCATTGCTCATGCTGTTCCTCCTTGCACAAAGGAGCTGATACTGAGCCTGCTGATGGTTTAAAGACCTTCTACGACCCTGTCCAGCTCTCCTGGAGTAACTACCGGTCTTCTGGAATCTTATCCATGCTCTTGGGGCTGTGCTGGGAGACAATGCAAACTTTCTTGCAACGGTACGTATTGATTTACCTTCCTGAAGGAGTTGGACTACTTGTGCAACCTCTGTAGCGTCCAGGTACCGCACTATGCTATCAACAGAGACGTTGATCCAAGCCAAATGAAAAACTACAGCAGTAGAAAGTCTGTCCGTAAAAAATCAGCCAAAAGAGATGGGGAGTCAGTGGCCTCAACTTGAAAAACCATTACTGTTTTGGGGTCTGTCTCATTGTTGCCCTTCTGATGCACCTGTTGTTGATTTCATTAACAACAAAGCAGCTGAAACTGATTAACAACCCCCTCTGCTACTTAACTGACCAGATCAATATCTCACAAGTTTGACTGATAGGTTACCATACTCTAATTGAAAAGTGTGCCTATAATTTTTTTGACCAGTGTGTATACACTACCGTAGTTTGGGGTCACTTAGAAATTCCTGGCAATTTCTCGCATGGAGTAGCCTTCATTTCCAAGAGCAAGAATAGACTGTGGAGTTTCACATGAAAGTTGTCTTTTTCTGGCCATTTTGAGCATTTAATCGATATCACAAATGTGATGCTCTAAATACTTAAGCTGCTCAAAGGAAGGTGGGGTTTATAGCTTCTTTAACCAGCTAAACTGTTTTTAGCTGTGCTAACATGCTTGCATAAGGTTTTCTAATCATTTATTAGCCTTCTGACACAACGAGCAAACAATTTGCACCATTAGAACACTTGAGTGACAGTTGCTGGAAATGGGCCTCTATCCACCTATGTAGATATTGCACCAAAAACCAGACCATTGACCATTTGCCACTAGAATAGTCATTTACCACATTAACAATGTATAGGGTGTATTTCAGATTAGTTTCAAGTTATCATCATTGAAAAAAAACTGTGCTTTTCTTTTAAAAATAAGGACATTTCTAAGTGACCCCAACCAGCGCGCGCGCG
>QODF01000061.1:152651-236865 GCA_024372805.1 Oostethus manadensis
AGAGAGAGAGAGAGAGAGAGAGAACATAATATTATTATATCCTAAATTGCTCTTTGAGGTTAAAAAAGTATCTATCTATTAATCTGTTAAATGTTATCATGGATGCATCTGTTCCTACATGGTTACAACATGTATGTAAAACAATACAAACATTTTTGGAAGACGTGTGTTCTTGTCTCACATATGTACTGTGAATGATGAACAAAATAAAAGAAGGAGAAGTTGCTGTTGGACTGTTTACATAACTGATCCTAAAATGTTACTGGAAATTTCAAACTGCAGTTTTTGCATTTTTGCGATTCCACTTTTTACGAATACGCTTTTTTGTCTGCCTGACAGGCATCCGTTCACAAATAAGTGTGTTGTCTGTAAATTTGATTACACTGGAACGTCTAATGTCATATCATCAGATTGTTCAAAATGAAAAATTGTACAAACTTTGCATTTCCAACCAGAAATGTGAGCTGTCAAACCTGTAAGCCTAACTCTGTGGATGTGTTTTGCTTTTTCTTTGGTTTATTGTGCATGTCATTTGGCAGAACTTGTTGGTTTGCATGCCTATCTAGGCTCCACACATACTAAAAGATGACCTTCGAGGGGAAAAAGTACCATCTTACAGTATATTCAAGTCATTACGGTACTTACATTAACAATAACTTCATCAATTAGTCAAAACGATTCAATTCAATTAGTCAAGTCTAATATATGGGGCAACCAGTGTTAATGAGTGTATTAAGAGTGTTTGCAAGAAGTGACTGAGCAAGTCCAACCAAAGAATGAGTTCTAAGCAATGTTTGTATTTACAGTATGTTGATATTTACAGTCAAATGCACCGAGAAAGGAGGACGGTTGTTCTTCTGTCATGATGCTGAGAAGGCGTTTTACTGCATGAGAACAGATGGCTCATCGCAGGCTCAGCTGGAATGGCTGTGCGTTCATGTGCGGTTTACTGGTCCCCATTGGCTCACTGGTTGTCCATTTTGGTCATTATGGTCGCACTGTTCCTGCTGTCTCTGCATTTGTTATGTCCACTAAGGAAATAATGTGTTCATTATGTTTATGTCGTTAATCTGTGTCATCAGCATGATCACCCAAAGGCTCGATACATGTTTCCGTGTGACAATATTGGACTAAACATAATGTGATCAATGGATACACAAGATATGATAAAATTCAAAAATTGTCTCCAAGAAAATCATTCTTGTCTCCAGTCATGGCAAGCTATGGAGCATGCACTACAATCCTTTCGCCGGCAGCTTGGGTATACAGTATAGCATAAGCATTGACCTAATGGGTGAGTCTGCCTCCTCTTTATTTGTATAGTGTAACATGGCTTAGCGTCTGTCCCTCTTAGCGGGTTCTTTGGTTAACATCGAACATTTGCAGCACAATTTTGCCTCGGTTTGCATGCATTCTCCAGTTAGCGTCTTGTCGACTGTTAATACACACAACGTCCTTCTTTGTCAGCATCCGATTAGCTAGCCAAACAAAATGGCAACTAAGAACCGGAGGTCGCTATGTTATGTTGATTGTTTATGTCGCCATCAGTTGTTGACAAAACACGTTCTTATGCTTTTACAATTTATTGTTTAAATTAAAACAAATGAGGAATGAAAGGGATAAATGCACATTTAAGGTTACATTTACCCTAATTGAAGACAAGGCGGTTCCCAAAAACACAACGTGAATCACGTCTTTATTGACGGTAAAAGTAACCACAAATGTTGATTTATCCCTTTCATTCATCGTTTATATGTGTGTTCATGCATTTTGAATTATTTTCTGCATATGATATAATGTCAAAATGCTGTAAAAATGTGTTCTTGGCTTTCTGGAGGGGATTCATTGAACATTGTTTTGTAAGAGAAATTTTTATTTGGTTAACATCCGTTTTGGTTAGAGTCATCTTCTGGAATGAATTAATGACCGTAAACAAGGTTCCACTGCACACTGAATCTCAGTATCGGCACACATTGACAAAATAGGCTGGTATCATATCTCATATCATATCTCATTGTTATGGCCCTTACGGTGAGTATATAAATTAAATGCAAATACTGGTTAAATACAGTATATAAATACATATATTTATATACAGAGTGGGCCAAAAGTAGTGTTACATTTAACGCTTAGACATATGTATGTATATCTGACACACAGTATCACACAAATTCCGATCAATTTTAGTGAATGCATAGAATAAAGGTTCTATTTTCTATCATTTTTATCTAAAACGTGTTAAGGTACGGGCCGCTGAGTGGATAGCACATTGGCCTCACAGTCAAGTTCAGGGTTCGAATCTCCGTTGGGCTTTTCTGTGAAGAGTTTGCATGTTCTCCCCGTGCATGCGTGGGTTTTCTCCAGGTACTCTGGTTTCCTCCACATTCCAAAAACATGCATGTTAGGTTAATTGGCGACTCTATGTTGTCCATTAGAGTGTGAATGTGAGTGTGAATGGTTGTATGTCTGCCCTACGATTGACTGGTGACCAGTCCAGGGTGTACCCGGCCTCCCGCCCGAAGTCAGCTGGGATAGGCTCCAGCATACCCATAAACCTAATGAGGATAAGTGGAATAGAAAATGGATGGATGGATGGGTGTAAAGGTACAACAGATAATGTTGTAACTGTCACCCTACTTTCGACCCACTTTTTGTTTCAGATTGAGGTCATGATCAGATGACACAACATTCTCCTTCAGGATTTTTTGGTAGACAGCGTAATTCATGGTTATCACAGCAAGTCTTGAAGCAGCAAAACAGCCCCAGACCATCACACTACCATCACCATATTTTACTGTTGGTATGATGTTCTTTTTCCGAAATGTGGCATTACTTTTACGCCAGATGGAATGGGACACACACCTTCCAAAAGGTTCAACTTTTGTCTCGTCAGACCACAAAGTATTTTCCTTAAGGTTTTGGGGATCATTAGGATGTTTTCTGACAAAACTGAGACAAGCCTTAGTGCTCCTTTTATTCTGCAGTGGGTTTTGGCCATTGTCTTTCTTATGGTTGGTGTCATGAACTCTGATGGAGACAGCACAGACAAGATGGTTTCACAGAGGGCATCCAGTGTCTTAAACTGACATCCATTTTTGTAAACTTCCCTTGTCATCCATCCCCAAATGTTCTCAAATTAGATCAGGAGAACACACAGGATGGCCCTAATAAGTGAGATTATTCCTCTGGAAAAAGTCATTTGACAAGAGAGCATTGTGAACTGCAGTGTTGTCCTGTTGAATTATCACCACACAGGCTTTCAGTTGTGAGGGATGCCCTTTGAAAAAACATTTTTATATAGCGGGCTGCCGTTTGACGCCCCTGCACAACCTGAAGCTCCATTGTTCCACTGAACACCAAGTTCAGCACCCCAGATCATGATGTCGCCCCCTGCACTGTGCTGTATGGAAAACATCTCAGTTTGGATCAGGGCTCTCAAGGTTTTTCTCATCAGAGAATAACATTTCTTCCCCTTTTCAATGTCCTACGTTAAGCACACTTTCGCAGATACCAAACAGGCAAATTTGTGGCACTGAAGGAGACTATTCCATTGAATACGTTTTTTTTGTCTTTTTTGTCTGTACCATTCTCTCGCAGAAGCTGTCTGATGGTTAATAGATTGCACTCAGCACCAGTTACAACTTTCATTTGGGGCGAGGATGCTCCTGTGACTTGACAGACAGCCAATCAGATCCTCTGCCTCAGGGCCGGTGATATTTTTGTAGGTTTACCACTTGCCTTTTTTGTTCCACAACTCTCAGGATCTTTGAAGGAGTGTCTGTCTTACTCTGTCCAACCTCAGCAACAGTGGCATGCTGCGAGATGCCTTGCTTATGCAGATCAACAATCCGCCCCCATCAAAGAGAGAAATCGCTTTTTCCTTTGTTATCAATAGATCATGACAGTGTGAATACCTGACAGAAATCGATATACAATCCATATTTTTGCCAAGCCTTTTAAGGCTTTTGACCGGCTGATGAAAAGCCTATTTTATTTTAATGCTTGTTTGCAATAAATTTTACTTTTTTTTTCATTGTGCACAGTACATGGAGCCTCCTTAAAGCCTCCTTAAATCAAACAATGCAAAATATAGATTCTTGCAAATTTTTCCAGTATACTGTATTTTTTTTTTTCAATTTCAAAGGTCAGTTCCTAAAACCTTCAAAGATGTTGACAGCTTTTGAAGGTCCAAAGTTGTCTTAATCAAAATGTGCTAGAAATTAACATTGAATATTTTGTAAATAAATACTAACAAAACAGGACACTCTTTATTTCTTAAAAACAAGGACCTAAAAAGTGCATTTCTCACATACAATTGTAGTTTTATTTCAGTAAAATGCTGCACTACCAAAAAATACATAAAATAGTCTTGAATGCACCGAAAAATGACTAAAAACACTTGTGAAGCTGTACTACGGTTTTAATATGGTGACACTTTCCATATAATATTGTATTATTAGTGCTGTCCAACAGGGGGAGCTACTGCTCCACTCTAGTCTGTTATGAGCTCATACTACTTGAACGTTCTACACAATTTAATTTACACTGTCCCTCCAGCAATACATTTTAGAAGAGTACATATTTTGTTCCCACTTCAGCATATTGTTGATTGGCCATGACTGCTCAATAATGGCGATAAATTAACTGAGGCACCTGTAAAGAGGGAAGTTTCCCCCAACACATGAGTAGTGACATTTTTAATGGACGCATTCCAGCCTGCTACATGATTTGTGTGTCTGGTCTAACGTATAATTTCCACCACGACTCATGTTTGAATTACGGTTTGACACAACACTTCTTCTGCACCTGATCTTAAATTAAAAGCCAGGTCAGTCAGATTACAAAGAGTGAAACTAATACACCTAATAACAAGGTAGGCTGCAGATAAGATTTATATGTCATTACTCTGCCACCATATCAAAGTTAGGACTGCAACTTATGCAGGTGTTTTTTACACTCGGTAACTGAGGAATGACCCTCAGGGGGATTTCTCCATGACATGTCTGCTTTCACAGCTCATCTCTTGCTGCTGTCATCAAGCACAGCAGATGTGACCCAATGACTGCCATCACACAGCCATGGAATTGAAGACCTGTTGCGCCCCCTGTTTTTTTTCCTGTGTAACCAAAGCATCAGAAAAGGTTATACGGTTCGGACACTCAGCCCTCTTGACTGTGAATAACCTTGCTTTTGTGAAGAATATATCGCCTTTTATTTGTACAGTCTAAAAAATCCAAATGCATGACAGTACTCTCAGAAACGCAATAACAATCAATGTATTGTACTTTGTCTAGCTGGTCTAAGCCTGTGCACCGAAGTGTAATTTTTTGCTTAGACGAGGGTGAGGTTCAGTGAGTGGTAATGGTTTGGTTTTAAGATTGTGTCGAGATAAGTCGGCATTCTTTTTTTATTGTGGTTTGGGGGGGTTTTGTATTTCATTCTAATGCAGCAGTATTGCTGCAGTTGAACACAAAATGCATTTGAAGACTATAGAGATGTTGTTTTTTGTTGGACAAGGTTCTGTGGTGCGGATTGTAGGCGCAAACATTGGTGTGAATAGATTGATGGACACAAGGGATGTACAGTGGTTCCTCAGTTTTCATACTCCTTGATTTTTGTAGAGTAGGTTTTCATCAAAAGTCATTATCAAAAGTATGTATTGGTACGAGTACAAGGCACGCTAATGGTGTCCCTAACAAACTAGTCCTTTTGCCCGCGTACCATTCCATGAAATAAAGTGCTTAAAGAAAACATCCATGTGTTTGTGACTATGTTTCTGTGAGAAGAATGGATAGTGGATAGTTGGGACACTATACTGTAGACAGATTCTAGCCAAAGAATCCTTTAACCATTTGTATTATGTGTGCGTGTGTGTGTATTTGCATTAAAACAAAAACGTAATAAAACAATTAACTTCAGAATTGAAGCTATTAACTGCAATATGTTGACAGTAATTACAGTTTACAACCAACTGGAACATTTAGCATTTTTCCAAGCCTGTCGTAATGTCATCATGATGACCATGCATTAATGTTAAGTGCTAGAAGCTATCGTGAGTCTCTAGGCTGCCTCCATTGTATTGTTCCTGTGGCTGATTGTGTGCACACACAGGAAGTTGTCCATATTCCTTTGCACATCCATTGAGAAAGAAGAAACATGTTTTGTAATTTCCTAAAAACAGTTTAAACCCCTGTGAACTAGGGGTGGACATCACAAAACGCTATTATTAGGATATTTTGCGAACAATAGGCAATGCGGAGCGGATAACCGGAGTGATGTCAACTTGCTTCTCAACACTGTCAAAGCCAAGAAGCTGATTGTGAACTTCGGAAAGTACAAACAGGACATTCAGACACTACAAATAAACTGGGTCTGCTTGGAGCAGTTCCCTGAAGTTCGTTTTCTGGGGGTTCACATGACGGAGAACCTGACCTGGGGGGCAAATACCACCAAGTTGGTGAAGAAAGCCCAGCAGAGACTTTACCTTTTGAGGACCTTAAGAAAAAACTGCTGGTGGCCTTCTATTGCTGCTCTATTGAGAGCATCCTCACCTACCATTTCTGTGTGTGGTACAGTGTTGCACAGAAGACGGTGCTCCAGTGGCTCATCAACAGTGAAAATAATATGGCACACCCTGGTAACATGTCTGTTTGAACTGCTGCCATCAAGCAGATGGTATAAGTCAATAAAAACAAAAGCCAGTAGACTGAAAAACATTTTTTTCCTACTGCTGTGAACCAGCTAACATTCTCTATCAAGCAATTTGGGAATTGTGACACTGCCAAATGTCTCTGTTCTGTGCAATACTGACTCTTTACAGTCTAAGTAATATTCTTCAATGTTAGGGAGTGTGTGTGAGCGGGGACTGTTTGTTTTTATGACTGCCATTTACTTATTAGGCTTTTGTGTTTTTTATTGTATTAAAAGGTAACCATTTACAGTAAACCGTTGAACTATCAAGATAAAAGATAAAATTTTAAATGTTCATGGATTCCGTCCATTTGTCATTTAACTATTCTTATAGGCATTTCAAAGGGTTTTCTGCATGTCAAACTGTAACTGTAAAACTACACAAACGTGTTTATATCTATAAACGTGTTAATATAACATCAAACTTGTGGGGGACAGAACCCTCTCTGAACTCACTTCCACCCCACACTGCTGATCGTACCACTTTTTAGACTAACCTAAAAACACTCTTGTTCACACTGCTATAACAGATAACTCTTTAAAACATATTTAGTAATACATCACATTGTAGTCTCTTAATCTTTTCTTTTGTATGCAATTTTAACTGTGTTCTGAACTCTGCTTTTTTCACTTTCTACTATTATTTTGCTATTTTATACACTTGCAATTGTTTGCTTTCACCCTGTAAAGCCTCTGAGTTTTTGAAAAGTAAAATGTATCATTATTCATAATAATTTTGGCGTTCTGGAAAGGATTACTGTAATGGGATTTACATTATTTCTTATGGTAAAAATTGATTCGGTTGATTTAAGTATGTTTTGGATAGAGTCTGACTTTCTGGACTAGATTAATGACGCTAACAAAGGTGCAAGCTACATATGCAACAGGCAGTCATCATTCAGGAAAACCCCATTTACCTCTAAATTGGTTTTCTACTAAGCGGCTGGGTCTTGGTAGTTAGCCTTCTTCTGTGGCGTGCGGCAAAGAAGCGGTGCTGCCCTTTGCTTGAGTCACCTCCCTGCCAGCCTGCCTGCCAGTGTGACCTGTCATTGAGATAATGACATAAGCCTGTCTGCTTTTGTTCTCTTGCTGTGTTTTTGTCCTAAGGTGGCAATCAGTCTGTTTTGCAGGGAGATTTGCCTGTGGCAAGCCTTCCTGCTGCTGATGTATTATTGGTCCATCTAGATCTAGAGACATAAGAACAGACTGAACCTGTGTGTATTGATACTTGTAACGTAGAAAATAATTTAGACAGAAACATGTCCTACTGGTCTCAGAATCACCATACAGTATAATAAAATGTGGTGTCATAACATCATGTCTTGAGCTAAAAATAAAAGTCTATTTATTGAATTAGACTGTAATGTACTGCGCACTACTCTGAACAGTAAAATTAGCACTGATCTTGGTGCCAAAACCATTCCAGCTATTATAAACTGCTAAGTGGGTAACAAATTCAGTCACTGTATGCATTTGTTTGTCTACGCTAACTCTTCTATTCCTGAAACAATGCACACAAAGGTGTGACAATCTGTCAAAATGTGCATCCCAACTGAGTTTCTTGCCTGTTATTCATTCATTTTCTATACCGCTTATCCTCGTTAGGGTCGCGTGGATGCTGGAGCCTATCCCAGCAGACTTTGGGAGAGAGGCGGGGTACACCATGGACTGGTCGCCGGTCAATCGCAGGGCACATATAGACAAACAAACATTCACACTCACATTCATACCTATGGACAATTTAAAGTCGCCAATTAACCTAACATGCATGTTTTTGGAATGTGGGAGGAAACCGGAGTACCCGGAGAAAACCCACACACGCACAGGGGAGAACATGCAAACTCCACACAGAGATGCCCAGCGGAGATTCGAACCCAGGTATTCCAGATCTCTTGACTGTGTGGCCAATGTGCTAACCACTCAGCCACCGTGCGGCCCGTCCTGTTATATTTCTAAAAAATACACCACATGGTGGAGGTGTTTTTATCTTATTATCTTATTATTTTAAGTGTAAGATAAGATGGATTGTCTTACAATTTCTCACACATGTACCAAGGGGAGGCGACACCTTATAATTCTAAAAATTAACAAGTAGGATGTCCATTCAAGCCTACAACACCTACAGCATTGCCAAATATCTAGCCACCATTCTTCCACCACTGATTGGCGATACCCCACCACCATATCCACAACCCCACAGACATCAACATTATGGTCCAAAACCTGAGACTTGCCAAAGATGAAACCATGGAATCATTTGACATCACCTCACTATTCACAAGCATCTCCACCACTGCAGTGAATGAAACAAGCCTCCAGTCTGCAGGACAGAACCAACTAGAAATGTTCCAATAAGCATAACATTGCTACGCCATGGGCTTACCGTTCTCCACTATTATGGCCAACATCTACATGGACAAATTGGAAAGAAAAGCATTGAACTCCTTTTAGAGGAACTAAGCCCAGCTACTGGTTCAGATTTGTTGATGACACGGGTTAAAATGAAAACCTGTAAAGTAGATTTGTTTAATGAACAAATCAACTATGTGGACGGAGACCCCCAACAATATTTAGGTTTTACTGAAAATCTATCCAAACAACAAAAGGAGTGACCGCACCTCGCCCGGACGTGGGATACCGGGGCCTCACCCTGGAGCCAGGCTTGTGGGAGGGGCTTGCAGGCGAGCGCCTGGTGGCCAGGTCTTCACCCGTGGGACCTGGCCGGGCCTAGCCTGAAGAAGCCACACGGGAACTCCCCCCCGCAGACCCACCACCTGCAGGGGCAAGCATAAGGGTCCGGTGCGTTGTGATTTGGGCAGTGGTCGAGGGCGGGTGTCCGGGCGACCTGGTCTTTGGCGGCCAAATCTGGTTCTTGGGACATGGAATGTCACTTCTCTGGTGGGGAAGGAACCCGAGCTTGTGGAAGAGGCGGAGAGATTCCGACTAGATATAGTCGGACTCACCTCAACCCACAGTTTGGGCTCTGGAACCAAATTCCTTGAGAGGGGCTGGACCTTGTTCTTCTCTGGAGTTGCCGCAGGGGAGAGGCGGCGAGCTGGTGTGGGCTTATTGTTAGCCCCCCGGCTTGGTGCCTCTGTGTTGGAGTCATCCCCAGTAAACGAGAGGGTCACTTCCCTACGCCTTAGGGCTGGGGAAAGGGTCCTGACTGTGGTTTGTGCCTATGCGCCGAACGGCAGTTCAGAGTACCCAGCCTTCTTGGAGTCTATCAGAGGGGTGCTGGAGAGCACCCCAGCTGGTGACTCCATAGTTCTACTGGGAGACTTCAACGCCCATGTGGGCAATGACAGTGTGACTTGGAGGGGCGTGGTTGGGAGGAACGGCCTCCCTGACCTGAACCCGTGCGGTGTGTTGTTGCTGGACTTCTGTGCGAACTACAGTTTGTCCATAACGAACACCATGTTCGAACATAAGGATGCCCATAAGTGCACTTGGCACCAGGACACCCTAGGTCGCAGGTCTATGATCGACTTTGTGGTCGTATCATCAGACCTGCGTCCGTATGTTCTGGACACGCGGGTGAAGAGAGGGGCTGAGCTGTCAACTGACCACCACCTGGTGATGAGTTGGATTAGATGGCGGGGAAGGATGCCGGACAGACCTGGCAGACCCAAACGCGTAGTGAGGGTGTGCTGGGAACGTCTGGCAGAATCTCCCGTTCGTCGAGTCTTCAACTCTCATCTCCGGCAGAGCTTCGCCTGCATCTCGAGGGAGGACCGGGATATTGAGTCCGAATGGGCCGTATTCCGTGCCTCTATTGCTGAGGCAGCCAGTTGTGGTTGCGGCCGCAAGGTGGTCGGTGCCAGTCGTGGTGGCAAGCCCCGAACCCGATGGTGGACACCGGGGGTTAGGGCTGCCGTCAAGCTGAAAAAGGAGTCCTATCGAGCATGGATGGCTTGCGGGACTCCCGAAGCAGCTGACAGGTACCGGCAGGCCAAGCGGCACGCGGCTTCGGCGGTGGTCGAGGCAAAAACTCGGGTGTGGGAGGAGTTCGGTGAGGCTATGGAGCACGACTTTCGGTCGGCCTCGAAGAGGTTCTGGCAAACCGTCCAACACCTCAGAAAGGGGAAGCAGGCCCCAGTTCACACTGTTTACAGTGCGGACGGGGGCTTGCTGACCTCGACTGTGGATATAGTTGGTCGGTGGAAGGAATACTTTGAGGCCCTTCTCAATCCCACTGACATGCCTTCCGTAGAGGAAGCAAAGTCTGAGGATACGTACGTGGACAGTTCTATCACCGTGGCTGAGGTAATTGGGGTAGTTAAATCACTACCAGTGGCAAGGCTCCGGGGGTAGACGAGTTCCGCTCGGAATTCCTCAAGGTTCTGGATGTTGGAGGACTGTGTTGGTTGACACGCCTCTACAACATTGCATGGAAATCAGGAACAGTACCTCTGGACTGGCAGACCGGGGTGGTGGTCCCCATTTTTAAAAAGGGTGACCGGAGGGTATGTTCCAACTAATAGGGGATCACACTCCTCATTCTCCCTGGGAAAGTCAACTCCAGGGTGCTGGCGAGAAGGGCAGGACAGTTAGTCGAACCTCGGTTACAGGAGCTGCAATGTGGTTTTCGTCCCGTTCGCGGAACACTGGACCAGGTCTACACCCTTGCAAGTGTACTGGATGGTATGTGGAAGTTTGCCCAACCGGTCTACATGTGCTTTGTAGACATGGAAAAGGCATTCGACCGTGTCCCTCGTGGTGTCCTGTCGGGGGTGCTCCGGGAGTACGGGATTGGTGGCCCGCTACTACGTGCCATTCGGTCCTTGTACAATCAAAGCAGGAGCCTGGTTCGCATTGCCAGCAGTAAGTCGAGCTTGTTTCCAGTGAACGTTGGCCTTCGCCAAGGCTGCCCTTTGTCACCGATTCTGTTCATAATCTTCATGGACAGAATTTCTAGGCGGAGTTAAGGCGTTGACGGAGTCCAGCTTGGCGACCTCAGGATCTCGTCTCTGCTATTTGTGATGTGGTCCTTATGGTCTCAGCGTGAGATCGACAGACAAATCGGTGCAGCGTCCGCAGTAATGCGGTCGCTGTACCGGACCATCGTGGTGAAGAGAGAGCTGAGCCGGAAAGCAAAACTCTCTGTTTACCGATCGATCTACGTTCCCACCCACACCTATGGTCATGAATTCTGGGTCATGACCGAAAGAACGAGATTGGGGATACAAGCGGCGGAAATGAGTTTCATTCGTAGGGTGGAATTTCTAGGCGCAGTAAAGGTGTTGAGGCAGTCCAGCTTGGTGACTTTAGGATCTCGTCTCTGCTATTTGCAGACGATGTGGTCCTTATGGCCTCATCAGGCTGTGACCTTTAGTGTTTGCTGGAGCGGTTTGCAGCTGAGTGTGAAGCTTCTGGGATGAGACTCAGCACCTCCAAATCCGAGGCCATGGTTCTCAGTCGGAAACGGGTGGACTGTACCCTCCGGGTTGGGAGTGAGGTCTTGTCTCAGGTGGAGAAGTTCAAGTATCTTGGGTTCTTGTTCACGAGTGAGGGAAGGTTGGAGCGTGAGATCGACAGACGGATCGGTGCAGAATCCGCAGTAATGCGGTCACTTTACCGGGCCGTCGTGGTGAAGAGAGAGCTGAGCCGGAAGGCAAAGCTCTCTGTTTACCGATCGATCTACATTCCCACCCTCACCTATGGTCATGAGTTATGGGTCATGACCGAAAGAATGAGATTGTAGATACAAGCGGCGGAAATTAGTTTCCTTCGTAGGGTGGCTGGACTCACCCTAAGAGATAGGGTGAGGAGCTCAGAGTAGAGCCGCTGCTCCTTCACATCGAGAGGAGCCAGTTGAGGTGGCTCGGGCATCTAGTCCGGATGCCTCCTGGGCAATATTCTGAAATCTTCCCCCCAAAGATTGTTTCATTTTAAGGGAAGATTGGCCACTAAAAAGCTGCTTTGCCACCAGGCGAATGGCCTATTGTTATGTAACAACGGTTGTTGTTGTTGACATCGGGCGTCGTGTGTCGTCAACAACAACCCTATTGTGACTGCCCCCAGGGACACACTCACCAAAAACATAAACAGGGAAATTCCACACTTAAAAATTTAGAACTGAAGAAGCTTTTTGGATTAAAAGTGAAAGATCTTCACAAATAAGAAGAGACAAATTGCCTAGATCTTAGAAATGGACAGTGAGTAGTCTCCTGCCAATAAACCTTTTTCTCAATCCCTTGCCTTTTCAACAAGCCAACCACAGGGAGAAAAGTAATTAGTTGTCTCTTTTTTAATCCTGTTTCCTTTATGTTTTTTTAATGTAATATATGTATTACTGTATTGTATATGCCCTTCTTGTGTTCTGTGCACATAATGAGTGGTAAAATTCAGGTATAAGTTCAGACTCCCACTAAAATTCATCTTATACCACAGTTTTAGTAATATAACCTTATTCATACCCTGAGGACCACCTATGCAGAAGAATATTACATTTTCATGACTAAATTCCTTTGCATAATTTTATGCTTCCAACTTTGTGCTAATAATTTGAGGAAGGCTACTTTCTGTTCTTGCACTGACCTCAGTGCACTGACCTCACCCACACCAAGTTCAACATCAGTGACATTTGACTTCACAAATGTATGGAAAAAAAACCTCCACTACAGACTCTACAACATCTTAAAGAAAGCCTCGCCACTTGAGTGGAAGCTAGAGAGTGGGGACCATAGTTTCTCCATTATTGCAACACATCCATGTGCATTCTTCCACACGTTCCAAAATGTTTTTACATCACGCCCTTTTTGCACCGTCAACTCAACTATTTAATTTCCCACCTTTTATGAACAATACATCTCCTCTCTTAGTGTGTGTGTATGTTTTTGTCTGTGACACATTAGCCGGGTGATTTAAGATCTCAAGGGCGGAGGCTATTCTTGGGGAAGTGCCCCAGCTTGCTACTGGCACCGCTGGCTCCCTTCCTCGGAGGTCAAAAGGCTTTAAAGCTCCTTTTGTTTTTACTGTTTGACTGTGTAAAGTAGTTAAAGGGGGTGTGCTGCAGTGTGCCATATGGGCATGTGTGTGAATGTATAGAAGGATTTCCCTAAAGACCCATCCTCCACTTTGTGATCAGCTCTAGGCATGAGCAATGACTAAGAGATGCAGTTCCACTCCGTGGCATGCCAGAAGATATATGTGCGCTTTAATTAATGATCCCCGAGACCTATGTGGCCTCCTGTCACAGTCTGCTACTGGTGTGCACATGCTTGCTATTATCCACATCACAAGCATCGGCACTCACAAATACTACATCTGTAGCACTGCTGTTACCAACAGAATGCCGGTTCTCTTCTTTTGGTGTTTATGGTGACGGGAGCTGTTGTAAATTTGTTCCCTTAGGTCACATGGTGTGGATTTTGGGATGTTGTGCGGGGAGAAGTTGTCTGCCAGAAAGGAAACTGGGCTTTGCCCCTGAAGTGACATATTTCTTCTTGCAATAACAACCCCTTAATGTTTGTGCTATGTCTCCACGTTGTAATGTGGATTGCTGCACCTGTTAGAAAGTATATTGAACATGGCACATGTCTCTAGGACTGACATAGATCAATGTTTATAAGGCTGTGATGAATGATTGACATTCTCAGTGACACAAGGTTTATGAGATATAAAATATGCATGCAATTTTGGCTCAATGCTTGTGACCCCTGTGACCAACTGATCCACTCGTAACGTTATGAATTTTTAAAATCACACCTCACGTTTGTTTGTTCTTACATTTAATACACAATCAGTGTACAACATTGGACAATAACCAATGTTTATTATTGGGATGCAGTTTAAATGGGTAATTGCATTACACTGTTGTTGAGCTGTTTTAAATATTTGAATCGATTTCCTTAACAACCTGAGCAACCTCTCAGTATGATACAACCATAGTGTATTAATAAATGTTTCCAAACATAGTATATATTTGGTGTTGGTATACTGGTGTTAATACCACTACAGCTTATCTAAACATAAGTAAGACTATATAACTAGATTTCCTGGCAACACATCCAGTCAAACACATTACACAGTTTCTAGGATGCCAGTAAAACCCCAATTGGGTCATATTTGGATATATATTTTCCCATTACAAATATAAGTGCAAAAAAAAGTTAACCACTGGTAATAGTAATAAAATAGTTTGGAAGTGCAAGTAGTCCAGGTACGTTAAAACCAGTCAGTTCCTTTTTGGCCATATTGTACTGAGCAGCCACGACAGAAACGTGTACCGCTTTGGTCACTATGTTTCTATACCACAGTATGGAAAATAATTCAACAGAAAGCTCTTTAGTTGTACTTTAATTAAAACCTCCATAGGAATTAAGACATTACAGGACATGAATAATATATATACAACTACTAAGACAAAATAGCAACACTGAGGAGTCCTTCATGAAAGGTTTGTTCCATTTAACACTTTATGTTGTATATTTATATATATATTTCCTCATGTCTGTGTTTTAGTAAAAAAGAGAACAAAAAGCAAGCAACACACTTGTGTCACTAGTATGTGAAACCGCCTGAACTAAAGCCATAATATAATAAGCCTAATATGCTATTTCTTGCATGCATGTTCAGCTTCCGGGTTTTTGGGACTTTTGTGTCATACTTTTCCTAAAAATTGTTGTTTCCAAAGTTTACTTTCAAATTTAATGGTTTCATTTTTTTTCTTCTAATGTGTATCAATTTTGTGAAAGGGCTGTAGTACTGGTAAACTGTAATTCCTGACTACAGACTTCAGTCTGTTGTGTGTATGTGAGGAATTGAATAAGGGTTACTGGACATGGAACTTAATAAGAGGTCAAACTTCTTCAAGAAAACCAAGCCAGTCTGGTAGCTCTGATTCAACTGCAGATAGAGGAAAGGTGCACTTAAAAAAGGGAAACAAATGATTACACATTATTATTGCAGCAGGTAAGTTTAATAATGACAGCATTTCTATTGTAGACCACCCCACAATCTGGGCCAATAGTTCAAATTGGGCATGAAATGCCTCCCAATCAGCTTTTCTGTCATACCTGGTTTGGTTTGGTTTTGTTTGTTGTTTAATTTGTTTCGAACATGCATACATTGTACAAAGAATTACTCATGTTACATTCCTCAGTTCTACATGTCCGAAAAGGAGTAGGAAGAAGCAGAGCTTATTTAATCCTACCCCCTTCTCACATGATTTGCTAATACATACTCATACATACTGTGTATATACATGCATACACACATACATTATTATATCTGCAGCAACCCACCATTTCCTGAGCCACAGAAAGTCCCCACTTGTGTCCCACCACTTTTTAAAATTGCATTTACCAGATGACTCAAGCACAAAAAGCAAAGGCAAAAGAATGACCCTCCCTCCATACCTGATCACACGATTCCTGCTCGCAGTGGCTATGTAGTAGCTATGTATCAGCAGCTTCGATATGGACTCCGTCGCGTAAAATGTATGTGCATGGTGGCGTGATAGTGACGTTACTAACTGTCTGTGACATTTCTTATATATGCATAATTTTTGCCCTAGTCGGCGGCCCAATGTTGGGTCGCACACTACCTGTTGAAATGTTGAAATGCATTGTTGTAATGCACTCGCTTTTAGAATGCACGACAAATCCAGAAGATGGCAGATGGGATACACTGTGATCATCTACAGCAGTTTTATTTCACCCAGGGTACAACGCAAACAAAAATGTAGTATTGGCCTAGACAGAAATAATTGAGGATCTCATCATCATCTACATCTGCAATGTGAAATCTGGGCACACACACGTTATACGCGGTGATAAATAAATAGTTTTCTCACCAATTAAATGAAATGGCTGAGTTTCCCATGGCACAGTTGATGATCTCCCACACAATTAGTGATTCTGAAGTGTAACTGTAATCAAGATTATGATCATTTAATTTGTCTATCAACATTTGAATCAGGGAGTGGAGAAACAAACCTACATAGCTTTCTGCTTTAATGCTCTGCTGAAGGAAGAGAATCCATTTGGGAGTTCCACTGACTGGTTGACTTCACTGTTTGCCAGCTGTAACTACTTAATTCTCTATTTAATAACAACAACAAAGCTGCCCCACCCGCTGTGCTCGGTATTTATTCGTGTAAAAGGGGCGTGGGGCTGCTCTAGTAATCTTTCTCACTCCCGTCTCTGTTTTCCTGTCTACTTTTTTGTAAGTTACATCTCCAGAGGCGCGTCGTAGGGGTTAATGTAGCGAAGAGAGGGAAGGAAGAAGGAAGGGAAGTAGAGCGCACACTGGACCAGTTGTACGGGTCAGTTCCGCAGAGGCGATGGCCTTTTTTTGGTCAAGAGCTCTCTTGTCCCTTACAGGACACCCTCCCTCGCATTCACTGTCGGGACAGTGGCACACAAAAGAGAGAGATGCACTTTAAAAGGCGTCATTCTTTCCCGGCTGGGTGTTGACCGTGGGCTCCCTGTGTGGATCATTGTTGAAAAGTAGGAGGAGGAGAAGAACACGCGCTGTAGAGAGAACGACTGAGGGATTTTCTAACCATCTCCTCACCCGCTCAACACATTCAGCTCCTTTGGCTCCTTTTGGATGAAGCACCCAAACTTTTTACGCATCGCGTTTACGCACCAACAAAACGAGAGGCGCCCGACGCGCAACGCTGTATTTCACCGAGTAACAATATGTGCCGCCTTTACCTTGTTAATTAATTTGAAAGAAAAACGAAAGTGCTGATTTCTTTTCATCTAAATCTCAAGAATGCCGGTTGATAACTTGACAAACATGGAGGAAAAACTTTGGATATTCCAGGACCTCAATATGATGTACATCCGTCAGATTGCTCTCAGTTTGCAGGTAAAAAACATCTTTCTGCACTTCACTGCAATGATATCTCCTGTTCTAAGAGCTGGATCAAGATAATTTTGCTTTTTCATTCATAACAATGCATCTCTAACAAGTCGCACTGCTGTTTCTAATATTATGGTAACCTTATTTAGAACCCAAATCCCTCACTCAGTGTGAGGCACATAGTGTAAAATACAACCACAATAATAAACTTTATGTGGCATCAATGGATTGGACTAGTCTGTAATTTAGAAGTTGATAGTTGTAATCTTGCACATGTGAAAGCATTCTTTGCAATATGTCAGCTTTGCAAACAATCCGTTCCAAAATAAGTACGCCAATTCTGTCTATACGAAGATAATAAAACTCAATTCTGAGAGGTAATATTTGAAAGAAAATGTTTAGTATTGTGGTTGTATTTTGCAGGGGTGTAAAAGTGTGCTTGGAGTTTGGTTTGTAATATTTTGGTTACAAGGAACACCTTTTGTGTGATTCATTTTATAGTACATGCAGGTAAAAAAGCATGCATCCTTCAATTTTCTTTACTGCCTGTGCTCAAGAGTTGCAGGCGAGCTGGAGCCTATATCCCAGCTGACTTTAGGTGAGTGGTGGGTTGCAATCTGTCAATCACAGGGCATGTATGAACAACAAACAACCATCCACACTCACATTCACACCTATGAAAGTCTCCAGTTAGCATAAATCTCATTTTTGGAATGTGGGAGGAAGCAAGAGTACCCCAGGAAAACCCTTGCAAGCATGGAAAGAACACGCAAACTCCACCTAAACACTTTTATTTAGCACCAGACGGTGGAAACTGCAACACAATCATAAACGTATTGTCCTGTTTCATCATATTTCTCTCAGTTTGTTTGTTGTTTTCAATCTTTTGCAACCATTTTGTGCCATTCTTTGTAAAGAGTTAGTGGTAATAACAGAAAATCTATTTTCATGATACCGTTTACAGTGGATACTCTTTGGTGGCTGAGGGGCGCCCGCAGCTGTGCCCTGGTGTTTGTTGAGTCCACACAGGGGTTGTGTAGTCATGCTGACACTGGTGTAGGTCTTTCTCTCATGAACATTAGTGAGAGCAACATTGTGCATGCCATCCATCCTCTTGGGGTCTTTGCGTATTGCACAGCTGCACATTTTGGGCCTCAGAATTCCCTGTGGGAGCGTCTGACTGCACGTGTTCAACTGTGTGTGTAATGCATTGTGTTTAGACAGAGGAGGGAGTCATGCCATGCTGCCAGCGACATGACAAACAATCCCTGTCTCTACTTTTTAAGGAGGACATAGCTGAAAAATGTCTAATTTCTATCTTTTGGCTTGAAGTTGATTTGGTGGACTTTATGGGGTCAACCTTTTGCTTTTATAATGTGAAATGCAGGTTGTCTGTGGTGCAGATGTGCAAGTGTTTTTAATCTCTTTTAAGAGATTTGTGATTTGACCTGACAAACACCCCATCTTTACTTCTTTTTTTTTCCATAGATGATTATCGGCTTGTTGTGCCTTGTGACAATCCAGTGATCATGACGTCTATTAAGCCTAAGTTGATCAATCACTAATCAGTGTATTAGTTCTTGAAACAGTTCCCACATTTGATTTGCTCAAACTTGGCACTTTGTTGCAGTTTTAGACCGAGACTGGCCAATTATGTTGTGAAATGCTGCTAGAGGTTGCAAATTTAAGCGTTTGGTGTTTTTAATTCATTTACGGACTGGAGGAATGCATCATAATAAGATTGTTGATGGCCCTCTGGGAAAGCAATCCTGTCACTTCTGTCTGTCTCCAGACAGAGAGGTCATTATCAGACAGAAATACATAGATTTTTTAATTATTTGCTCTTCCTCCCTTTCGCAACTGTGCCCACCCCTCAGCCTGGGCGGGTTTATGAGAGGGATTCTTTGTACGAGTTTGAGCCGTACAGTTTGCTGTGTAACTGTAATTTCTGGAGGTTTATTTGCTCCCATTAACCTCTTGCTGGATCATCACAAGTTGCCGTTATTACAGCTATTCCCTGCGGCGACATATACCTGAAGGCCATGCCTGCTTCATCCACGTGCCACATAAGCCTATTTTATAGGGCCCTATGAAATCATATTTAATTTTTCCCAAATTCATTTTTTTTTGTATTTCATTTATTTATAATTCTGTTTTTACATTTTACACATTTTACCAGAATAGAGTGTGTGCTTTTGGGGATAGTGAAGTAAATGCCTGCAAAAATCCTTATATTTATTAATGCAATACATCAATGGATAATTTTGCCCTGTAATTGAAAAATGGATGTAGGATGAAGGGATGTCAATCTTCAACAAACTGATGCACGCGCTTGTGATTAAGGAAGAGGTAGTCACCGATGCAGTTCCAACTGCATATGTAAGATATTTCATGTTCTCTGTGTTGACCAGCTGGGTGCAAGGAAAAATGTGCTTCTCACTTTATTTCACTCAGAACATGCACGTCATCATCAGGGATTGTAAAACGCTCCTCACATGAAAGGGGTAAAACACAACGCAGTGAAAATATATTTATCTAGCCCGAGTCGCACACAAACGCGGCTGCACTAGCATGCTACACTAAACTAATCCCGATAGCTTCTATTCATGCTCCGTCAGAGGAAGATCACCCCACTTTTGCCAGTGTTTATTGACATTTTAACATGTTTAGGACACAGTTCATGCAGTTTATTATGAGATTTCCCTACGATTGAGCTATACACCGGGAAAATACTTACCCCCCTGAATGTTCCCTCACCTCACAATGACAGCATTTCATTTATATTATGTCTATTTCCTGGAGATTCTGTGTTTAAGAGTAAATTCAGTTTTTATTTTCCAGTTCCGTGATTCCTTTAACGCTGAAATCCCTACTGTCATGACTCACAAAGAACTAGTTTTGAGGTACAGTTGAGGAATTTGGTATTGCAGCTTAATCGAGTATGTAAGAATGCTTCTAATAATGAACAAAAATGGTGCGTTAATGTTCCTTTCAATCGAGGTGAAATAACACAAAGCACAGAGTTGATATTTGCACTGAAATCAGTGTCAGGCATCGGTTAAAGGCTAATTTAACCACTCAATGTTGACTTGCATTTGTCAGTCAAACTTGGTTACCCTAAATATACCTTGATTGTCACACCTTTGGTCCAAACCTAATGTTAAGTATCCAAGGTTAATTTCAATATTGGATTAAAATAATGGATTTCTACTTCAAAATTTGGCTCTACCTTGCTTGTTTGCAAAAAAAGTGAAAGAAGGATTTGTATCGTGTTGTGAAGGACTATTCTGGCAGCAGATGTGTTTAGTAAATATTGGTTGTTAAAGCTATACATTACATGAAGAATTGTATTACCCACAAATCTCACAAGTGGCAAAATGAAAAATGTGCAATTTAAGTGCTGATCCACCAGACTCCTCTGTTATGGAACCATCTCCCCGACTTAATTAAAGGTCAACTCAAAACCCACGTCTTTGCTAAAGCATACATTTAACAACTGACCCTTGATATGCTCATAAGTATCAGAGACATTTCTCGACATTCCTTGGTCTAAGACTAAGACTTGCGGCTTGGTGTAGGCCTTTTTTGGCCGCCCCACAGAGCCTGGGTTCTGTCTAAGGTTTCTTCCCCGGAGAGAGTTTTTCCTTGCCTCCGTCACCAAGTGCTTGCTCATGTGGGGTTTCAGTTGGTTCTCCGTTTGTGACCTTCATGTATAAAGTGCCATGAAATGACTGCTGTTGTTATTGTTATACTGTTATACTGTTATTGTATTGTGCTTGTCATCCGATTAAAAAAAAAAAAAAAAGACAAATGGAGGCCAAACGCTTCTAAGTCTTATGCATTCTTCAAGCATATGATTGCTTGTTAGGAGCAGCATGAGCGAGCAGGCATTGAGTCATGTTCATACCTTGTAGCGAGGCATTTTCCTAGTCTTCAGGTTTTAACAGGTCTGTAGTGGAATGACATTCTTGGCTTCTGTGCTCTTTCTTTTCCTCTTTGACCACACGTCTCTCACTTGGTTGTTTCTTCCTGGGTCACAAGTATATGTGTGGTGGGACGTGGTGTCCAAAGAATGCAGGGTTCCCTTCTCAAACGAGAGGATGGTTGATGAGAATCAGGAAATGGTCTTGTGTAATTACTGTTTCCCATTGGGAGTGACATCATGATACCATTGAACTCTTTGCCTCGAATAGACTTAACACAGCATTTCCTGTTACCACGTAGCCGGATACACAGAGATGCTTTTCTTTTTTTTCGTTATCTAACTTCCCCCTGGTGTATTCTCACCCTTCCTCACCTTGACAAATTCCGCCCACCCTACTCCCTGTGCCCCCACATTAAAAGTCTGAGGGCCTTAGATGGACACCATCGCCCCTGGTCTAATTTTAGCCCCTCAGCCAACCTTGGCTCTGCATAAGGGCTGTGCCAGCGTTAAACAAGGACATTGTATTTCTCAAATGTACTGTATTTCTGCTCCTGTAATAAAAGCAGGATTTGTACTGAGCGTTTTCATTCTGCAAGTCATCCACTGTTTCAGAAAGCACAATCTTCTCTCTGTGTGTGTTGACCACTCTGTGTTGGTGTCACCCCACAGGGCTGCAGCTTGGAGCAAACATGACTAGGACACAAAAGCGGCCAGAGTTAACAAAAACACTAATGTTGATACATCACCTTGGGCATTGGATTGTGCAGATTGTAAAATGATATTGAATGAGGGGATTTTTTTTAACTAAACACATTGCATGACTGCATGGGGTCAAGTGGGTAATGCTCGTACTGCTGGGCACAGTTATTACACAAGAAGTCTAGGTCAGTGGTTTTTGCATGAGAGATCATACCAGGCCCATGGGTCGTAACATCAGGGAAGGGGAGTGCTCAGACTGATCAAATCAACCGGACTGAAGGTGTCAAGTATACACAATACAAATAACCTAGTATACACATATCACTTCATTCATAATAGTACCTTTCTTTATGGGCGGTTGAGCACATCGGTAACCAAATTTAAAAGAAAAAAATGATGTCCACAACATGGGATATTTAGTATACAGAAAGATTTTTCAAACTTTTTATTGTGTATAGGCTTTTTTTCAGTGAGTGTAATATGACTAGTTAAACTGTAGCCTACTAGAAAGGTCATTGTTCGGCCATCTTCATCCTCCTCCTCAGAACAAAAACTATGAAAGTTATTTTTCTTCAGCATTAGAACTGAGCATCTTCATAATTCTTTTGGCACTTTTGTTGTCATTCTCTCTCTCTTTCATTGTTTCTCTCTCTGCGTCACTTTCGCCTCACCTCGCAAATGAGCCCTTTAGCTTGACCTGTCCTCTTCATCACGCTGTAGTCCAGCCTTTCAAAACCCGTTGGTGATAGTGGAATTATTGACACACAATAAAGAAAGACACACTGTAAACTTTGCTATCGTGCTTCCAATCAATGTTACCAGCGTCTCTAGTTTTTTAGATGCGTCCACTTCACTCGCCTAATTCACTAATTCCTGATGCTGCAGATTAAGCTTCTTTGGGACTTATACACCAGAAATTACGGTTATTATCCATCCATCCATCCATTTTCTATACCGCTTATCCTCATTAGGGTCATGGGTATGATGGAGCCTATCCCAGATGACTTTGCGCGGGAGGCGGGGTCGCCAGTCAATCGCAGGGCAGACATACAAGCATTCACGCTCACATTCATACCTATGGACAATTTAGAGTCGCCAAATAACATAACATGCATGTTTTTGGAGTCATGAAATATAAAATATTTGTGTTATAGTCACATGTTGTGTTTAGTGTAAGTTCATACTGTATGATACATAAACTATTTTAGCACCGTTAAGAATTTGCTCAAATGCTAAAATCTCTCCTCTACACTATACAATTTCTCTTAATGTCTTTCCGGACTCAAACTAGATTAATGACAGCCATTGCAGACCATCAAAATTACCACATGACCTTTGTCATAACATCAAGGTAAGTAGTCCCCACATTTTACCGGCCCTCTTCTGTTCACTGTCCCTTTTCGAGGATGACACAATGGACATGTGGAACAATTTCTAGTTTCTATAAAAAGTGAAGATTTTTGGGTCTGCTCTTGCCATTTGACCCATGGCTCTTTTGTTCATTAATCACTCTATTCCAGTTAGTGGAAAGAGACTGACCCTTGCACTCCAACGTGTTACAGCCATGGTGGATGAACCTGTGACCTGTCCCATGATGAGCTCACATGGGGGTTAGGTGGGAGTTTGTTGCTGGTGCTGTGCTTGACCTCTCACACGCTCCCAATGTACTTTGGATAGAGATCTTAAATATCTGCCGGCCGTCGCCCTGCTGAGAATATGTAACATTTTTCATCCACCTAACTCCATGAGGGCAATGTTGTCTTTTCAGTTGGAATTACAATTGGAAACCTTTTGAGATTGTGCACTGACATTCCCTTATTCAGTCTGGACCTATTTCTCAGTTAATGTCTGAGCACAATGTGCTTTATGATTGTAAGGTCCTGCAAGGCCAAAGGTCAAGTTGACAGCCTTTAATCTATGTTTGTGGTTAGACAGTAAACCAGTATCCTTTTGGGCGAGATTGATGAATCTTTACCTTGTTGATGAATTTCCAGGAGCAGCAAAGGCTAATCCTATTCGTACTGAACCAGAAAAAAATGCATGTAGGTTTTGCTGGCTAACCTGGTGCAGAATTCATTCTGGGTAACAGCGGAGGCATGACCACTGTGTAGGCAGTATCTCAAAGAATGCCATGGGAATTTCCTGAAATTGTCCACAAATTGAATTTGGACTAACGTTGTTATTCAGCGCCTCTGTCCAGGAAAATATTATTAGATTATTTTAGAGCAGGGGTGTCCAAAGTGCCATGCAGCTGTTTTTTATTGCTACATTTTTTTGGCACAGAATAGCATATAATTTAACAAGTAGCACAACAGTGTAGTATGTTGCAAGTTACAATATTATAGGCTTTTAATAGTCAGAGAAAAAATTATGTAATTTTAGTAGCATAGAGTTCAAATATAAAAACATATAATGTTGGATGTTATTTATATTTGTATCTTAAATATATTCAATCATAATATTGTGAGAAAACAAAACAATATTTTTTTATTTTGCATCAGCAGCATTTCAAATTCGAATAAGTGAATCCCAAGGAGGTGCAACACATGTTTTTGGAAGATGCACACATTTTGTGTTCATACAAAAGCTAATGGAAATAAAATAGTATAAGGCAAGCCTATCCCAGTTGACTTTGGGTGAGAGGCGGTTATACCCTGGACTGGTCGCCAGTCAATCGCAGGGCACACATAAACAAACTCACATTCATACCTATGGACAATTTGGAGTCTACAATTAATCTAACATGCATATTTTTAGAATGTGGGAGGAAACCGCAGTACACAGAGAAAACCAACGCACAGGGAGAACACGCAAACTTCACACAGACATGCCCAAATGGAGAGTCAAACCCAGAGTTTCTCAATCCCCTGACTACGTGGCCAACAGACTAGCACTAGGCCACCGCGCGCCCCAAAATAACTCAATGATAAACAAAATCAAATATAAAAAGAAAAATGCGAAGTAATATGAAGTGCGTACAGTAGGACTAGAGTTGTTTTGTCATGTACTTTGAAGATTTTTCTTTGTCACTAAGTAGTTAAACTTGCACTTTAACATGCAATTACATATGCTTAAAGAAAAAAATATGAAGTCACATTGCTCCTAACGTCACTAAAATAGGGCACTTTGGAATATGAAAATGTAAGTATGGGGTACATTGTGGCCATCCGCACTCATGCATCTGCAGTTACTGTATATACTCATTTATTTGGTCATCTAGAATTACTTTTTGCAATCTCTGCACAAGGCTGTCCTAATAAAAATCCATCAGTTGTCGCATGTTTGTACAGTATGTTAGTTCAGCTCAAGGCTGTTTAGCCTCTGTGGATGTTGATGCTACAGCTAACAAGGTTTGGTCTGTGGTGATACTCAGTCATGTCTGAGCCAATACACGTTCATCCACAATGGAGCACTTCATTGGGCACTCCGACCTCCACTAAACCTGTGTGTGTGTGTGTAAATATTTGAGTATTAAATCAACACTCTGCACACTGAAGCGGTTTTAGTAAGGAACATCCGTTTTAACGCCTTGGGTTTCACTGTGATTGCATACCTGCATATCTCTTTCCGGTATGCACTTACTATAGGTCTTTATGTACAGTATGTTTAAGTATGTTGTGTCCATGTATTTATAATAATAATAATACATTTTATTTATATTAAATGTATTATTATGTATTTTTGATGACTTTCTTCTACAGCTCCATGCCAGAAACAGGCTCAGGAGAAAGGAGGCTTTGTATGACATCATGTACACACCCAGTGCTTTTTTGGAGCAAAACACAATCAACCTCCTAAGCCCACTTCTTTTCCTGCCAAGCTCTGGTCCACCGACTCCATACATTTTGGCTAGTAACACCACCCTGTGCACCCCAACACTTGCACTAAGCCCTTCCCTTAATTGTAACATTTCAGTTCACACCCCAGCTAGCCCTCGCCCATGCAGCAGTCAAGAGGTGCAGCGGCGGTGGTCTGAATAGGCGCTCTGTTTTGGGAGCAATGCAGAGGCTCCATCCAGCTTCCTTTGAAAAACAGCAGGCGTCAGCCAAGCGAGTAAATACCCAGGCTGACAGGTGCTGTTACTGGAACGCAAAGCTGACATTTGCACCTTTTTCTCTTCATGTGAAACCATTTGATCATCTCCCTCTGCTGCTGCTGCTTCTTTACTGCCTCCATATTCATATTTGGCCCGCTCTTTCTTTTTATCTCAGCCTGCAGCGTCACCTTCTGTTAATCCGCCCTCTCTGCTTTCCACCACGCCAAGGCCCACACTTTAGTTTCTGCGGTTTATACAGACCAGCAGCTGCGAATTGCCACCACTTGCACCCTCCTGATGCTGATTTAAAAACATCCCCATCCCAACATCACTTTAATTTGAATTTACAGCTCACATGTTACACTTTACAATACGTGAAGATCTGTTTTTCCCCCCGAACAAGCTAATAAAAAGATCTGAGCAACTGAGTGTTAAAATGAAGGTATGGTGGGCTAAATGTGTTTCAGTGAGTGAGTAAATGTTGATTTTGTGTCTTTGCATATGGAGGCAATTTCTTGCTTGTATGTATGCTACATGTTGTAGCTTATAGGCTAACATATGCACTCTTCAAGAGGCCGCGTGCCACTTTCATGCTGGGATTTCAGCGTTCTTTTTACAAATCCGACGTGGGATTTGAATAGGAGCAGGAATGTACTGTATTCTATTTTTTCTTATATGTCTCCTAAGCAACCCATGGATGGATGCCCACAGGACATCTATACAAAGAGTTGTCAAAAGGCCAAACCAAGTGGTCTAAGCGCACAGTAATAGTTATTAAATCAACCTATTCTCAACGTGCACATTCCACTGAAGTAGCCTGCATCACCGGCACAGAATTAGAACCCTTACAGTTGTATCTACCAGGCCAAAGTGTACACGCTGTGTGTCAGCAGTACGCCAGAGGCTGGGTGACTGCGTGCATGTGTGTGTGCAGTATTTGGCAGGTGAAATAACACTATCAGAATTTGGAGTGGTGCTATCTAACCATTTGTGGTGCCCTTCTGTTCTGTCCAGAGAGGAGCTGATCCCGCTGGAGTATTTTCATGCAATCATTTTGCAGAATTTACAACAAAAGATAATGCATTTTCTCAAAATATATTAAAAAAATCTATATTTATTATAATATTCTTCTACTGTAGATGTCCAGATCAGCTCATGAAAGATGGTAGCAAAGAAGTGTTTATATTTTATCTTGTGTACAGATGCAGTCATGCCCAATAAAACAAGCACTGTCACTGTCTTATTTGGAAGAAGAAAGAAGTGTGTGTGTTCCATAAACAAATAAACCACCCACACACATACAATAAAGACGATTGAAGGATTCCCCAGCCAGAATCTGTCTATAGTGTCCCAACTATAGAAGAACTACTATCCATTCTTCACAGTCACCAATGTGTGTATGTTTTCTTTGGGCACTCAATTCCATGCGGTAACAGAGTAGTTGGTTCGACGCACTATTTGGTCATGCGATAACTTAGTGTATGAAAAGCATATTTTTGGCAACAATTTTGCTAAAAATATGCTGAACTGGAAAAAACAACCAACACTTTTGTTTGTTTTTTCGCTAAAGTCTCATGATCATGTTGCTAATATTAACTATTTGTGTTTTGTGTGTATTGTTTTTGTTTCCTGCCTGTGCAATGTATGTCACAATAATGGTATGGTTTACTGTTTATTCGGAATTACTCTAAAGGCACATAGCCTTCAGTATCTTAAAGGATTTTGTTATCACTGCAGCAGGCGTAAATAAAGGCTAGAGTTGTAAGAGACTTAGGTCGGTAATTGGCTTCGGAGGAGGGGGGGAGATGACTGTGCTGTCAAAAAATGCCTAAATGCCACAGGCAAGATTTTTTTTAGATAGGGGAATTCCAGGTTTAGGAGGCGGTTCTTCAGGGCTTAATGATGAGGGAGATCTGTGGGCCAAGGTTGTTGAAAGGGGCCTCTTGTTGTGGTGTGAGGTGCTGAGAGGCGAGGCCGAGCTGTAAAACAACAGCCCACCTCTCCCCTTCAACATGATGAGGTCACACAAGGCAAACTGCAGCTGGGTGATGTCATGTTTAGGCACTCAGGATGACACATTCACACTTGCTATGCCTTCTGTCTCCTTGTGAGACCTGTGCCCTCGTTCAGCCTCTCCTTCTGTTCCTTCTGTTTAGTCCCCCTCCTCAGAACCAGCAGGTGACCATATGTCAGTTTGCGTTATAATCCTGTCATTACTAGGTGATGAAAAGGTTAATCCATCTTGCTTGGGATCCAGACACTCTCTATCCATTGGTTACACAGAGCCGCTTGTGTCAATTTGATTGGTTAAAATTGAGAGCTAACCCTCCTAGACCTCTGTTCACCTATTTGGAAACATCGGTCAGTGTGTCACAAAACACAAATGGCATATTTCTATTTTTGTTATTTACCACGGTATTTTTGGACTACATTTAAATTACTTTTGCCTTATTTAGCAACCATAAGTTCTGAGATCACCCAACAGTTTATAATTAGTATTATGTTATGGTGTTGTTTTTAAAAGTAGGATTTATGGATGGTTGTTGGTGCCCAAGATTTTTCACATTTGTAATATTATGAGATTGCTAGTTGTCTTAATTTATCAGTAAATAGTGCATTGGTCATAAGAGACAAGTAGTTCATCAATAGTATAAGGAATACAGTGTGTGACAATACCTCTAACTACCAGGAGGGGGCAGATAAGACAGCTTCAAAAGAAATGTGCATTTTGGGGTACAATGTTTTAATTAAATGTTGGTTTTAATCTGCCATTAAAAAATGCTTTTCTCAAGTTTTATATACAGATTGTGGTTATATAGCATAGAAAACTAAAAAAATTAACTCTTTTTCCTTCCTTTCCCCTTTCTCTTTCTTGCACCTCACAGTGAAGCCAGTTCACCTTATTTGCGCGCTCCAGCGCCACTTTTTGGATCAGTCTCGATTGTCTAGTGACTTTAATGGTGTAAAAAACTGTCTGCAAAGGAGCCTGAAGGCACCAAAATGTGAATTTTGCCAAGCTTATTTACAGTGCAGCCCCTCCTCGGGGTCATGATTAGAATGAAGACGTTATCCCAAAGTGCAAGGAAAGGTTTAGTTGTGTGTGTTTAAATCTATGCTGTCGCTGCAGAGGGGAAACTGTGCTGTGTTGGTGAGTCAATAGGAAGTGTGAGAGACTCAGAGGAGGAGAGGGAGGAGGGAGTAGACTCAATGAAGGAATGTCTTCCCTCCCTGAGAAAATGTGCTGCAATGACACTGAATGAGGATGATGTTCATTCATTGTGTCTCCATATCCAGATGTTAGTGACACATCATGTATCATCACTGTGTGCACGCTTTGGTCCTTCAACACCTCTGGTGAACAGCGAATGCAAGTTGGTCTCAGGTCGCATAGCTACTTGCTGATGAAACCTTAATCTGATTAACTGGAGTATATTTACAGCGTCTAAGTCTTGCGTTATCAAGCCTCATCTTTTTTGGGTTGCACACGTCTGCTCACTCTGAGTAGACGAGCAATAAGAGGGCTAATGACACATTATAAACTATGGTTCATGCTTGTTGCCATGCTGTGAAAAAGCTTCCTGCTCTTTGTTATTGTGAGTGATACTGATAAGAGTTACATTCACTCAGCTAAGCTGGTTCTCACTAGAATTTAGTAGGAGTTTTCCACACAAAGTACATTGCTGTGCAAAAATCAGCTGTAGTGGGTGTTTTGTAGAGCAATTTGATGTGTGATAAAGTTTAAGTTAGTCTGATATAAGGGGTCAAACTTGATAAAAAATTTGGCTCTGCACTTTTTGAGCCAGACTGGCCCACTACAATCTGTGCACTACTCACTCTATTGATGTACTGTATTGTACATACAAATATGCAAGCCCTTAATAATACTACTTCACTGAACACAATTTATTTATATTCTGGAGCCTTAAGTAAATAAATGAGAGTCAAATAATTTTTGGGTGGTCTCACTGGGCTGCTGCTGTCTCAGCTTGTATACAGGGTAGGGATGTAACAATATAACAATTTTATATCACGATTATTGTGACCAAAATTATCAAGGTAATTATTATTATCATGGTTGAATGTGGCCGCACGGTGGCTGAGTGGTTAGCACATTGGCCACACATTGAGGAGATCTGGAAGACCTGGGTTCAAATCTCCGTTGGGCATCTCTGTGTGGAGTTTGCATGTTCTACCCGTGCGTGTGTGGGTTTTCTCCGGGTACTCCGGTTTCCTCCCACATTCCAAAAACATGCATGTTAGGTTAATTGGCGACTCTAAATTGTCCACAGGTATGAATGTGAGTGTGAATGTTTGTTTGTCTATATGTGCCCTGCGATTGACTGGCGACCAGTCCAGGGTTTACCCCGCCTCTCGCCCAAAGTCTGCTGGGATAGGCTCCAGCATCCCCGTGACCCTAATGAGGATAATGAGGATATGAAAATGAATGATTGGTTGAATGTGCTCAAAATGTAGTACTGATACACACACTGCAGTCTAAGAAAGTTTTTTAACAAAAATGTAAAACATACAAACAATATACTTTGCTTCACCAAGCCATTAAAATAGGTGTTGTTGTTTTTATTTTGAACTTGTATTGGTATTTGCATTGTATATTTCTTAGTTACCCTTTCAGTGTTAAGGTGCTGTGTGATGAGTTTAGTGTTCCTTGTTAGATGACACAGAGTCAGACTGTCAGAAATGGAAGACTCGAGTCACATGAGTCAGACTCGGGTTGCAATTTTTAGGACTTGTGACTTGATTAACAAATGTTCCAAAAAGACTCGACCTGACTTTAACTTTAGACTTAACTCGGACTTGAGCTAATTGAATTGAAATGACTTGTTATTGTTTTAACGTTTTGTTGTATTTTTCAAATATAAAATTCCAATATAGCTATGACTGTGTTTTAACAAGTCGTTTTTCGGCAGCTTTATTTTACGGATGCGCTCACATTAGCGCGATCTGGCAGAACACAACATGGTTAAGCCGGAAAGAAGACACAGAAAGACTTTGTGAATGTTGCTCGTAACACGGAAGTGAAACTCAAACATAACACAAAAGTCTTTTTTATTCATCCTTTTCCTTTTGAAGAGCCTCAGTTAGCACTGAAGTTGTGTTGTTCTCCTCACGTAGCAACCCTCCACAATTTGAAATCAGTTGGGAAAAAAAGTCGTAATGTAACATTTAACAAAGGTCAAGAGTCACACAAGTCCCCTATGTTTATAGCTGTCTCGGTCAATGCCTGTAAAATGAAGCATTAAAATCATCACGATTTCGAGAATAAAGTCGTAAAATTTGACCTCAATAATGTTGTACATTTACAAGAAAACATTTGTCATATTACAAGAGTGAAAACATAATTTTATAGGAATAAAAATCGTTACTTAATTTGATAGGCATTGCCTGAGACTGCTATGAACCGGGGAGTCGTATGTGGAGGGGAGGGGTATTAGAGTGTAGCGGTGAGACGACGCTAGCTCATACTAACCTGTTTGTGGCCAACTGCTCTGTTCTGCTATCTCGTTAAAAATAAAAGCTTGTCTGAAGCCAGAGGGAAGTTTCCTTCCTTGCCTGAGACAACCATGAAAAGTTAGCTTCATGTGGAGGTGTGAGTGTAACGGTGAGATAATCATGAAGCTAACTCAAGCTAACCTGTTTGTACCCAAATGCTCTGTTTTGCCGCCTGTTATAAATAAAAGCTTGTCTGAAGCCAGAAGGAAGTTCCCCTCCCCACTTAACTATGCTCGAGTTTCCCTCAGACACATCTGACACAATGACACGTAAAATTAACCACTTTAAGTGTCGTGAAATTACGACTTCAAATATCTTAATATTACGACTTTTAATCTCGAAATCTTCAATTATCAGGACAACTAATTGTATATATAATTTCATTAACTGTATTTATTGTTTTTTTTAATAACTCAGCTCTGTTTGGCCCTACAAGTTGTTTGTATTCGTTCTACTTATTTTTTAACTTTGAATCTGTAAAATTGGCCTAATTAAAACATGGATGACTTGACACAACTTGCAGACGAAAAGCAGTGACTCGAGTTAAATTGCTTAACAAACAGCAGTGGCTTGACCTGACTTGCTTGGTTCTTACAAAGATTGACTCGGACTTGCTTGTAATTTGAAGGTAAGGACCATGGTGCTTACTTGTGACTTGTGACTTGTACATGAGTGACTTACCGACTGTTATATTAAGTAATGACCTACTGCGATCTCCAATGGGTTGACAAGCTTGTTTTCTCATAGCCCATGACTGGCTTGTGTTAAATAAAGAGTTATCTGGCATACTGTGCATGCCACAATATGCAGTTTTGTGACACGTGGAGCTTATGGTTTGGTGTGGCTTATATATGCACAAATCTGGTTTTCACTCTAAATTTAATAGGTGCGTCTAATAGATGTGTCTTATACACCGGAAATTACGGTACAACTGAGAATATAAATGGCAATGTCTTTCCCAATAATTAGTGAAGCTGTCCTATTTATATTGGGTTCATTGAAATCATTGTTGTGTTTTGTTTTCAAAAAACTTCTTAGCTTCATTAATATTGTGTTTTAATTGGAAAATATAATAATTTTTCGGCAAAATAGAATACAATAATTTAATTTATTTTAAAAAGCCTGGTTGGTTTACTTACAAGGCGTAGTGGTTTTAATGTTAACTTTTCTGAAGATAATATGCCCTAACCACCTAAAATATAGTGTTTACCTCACAAAATGTTAGTAAAATATAGTTTTCTAAAGTAAATACAGCATATCCACCATGTCTGTGGTTCCATCCATCCATCCATTTTCCTCCGCTTATCCGGGTCCGGGTTGCGGGGGCAGCAGCTTCAGTAGAGAAGTCCAGACTTCCCGGTCCCCAGGGACCTCTTCCAGCTCCATCGGGAGGACACCAAGGCGTTCCCAGGCCAGCTGTGAGACATAGTCCCTCCAGCGTGTCCTAGGTCTAGGCCACCCTACGAAGGAAACTCATTTCCGCCGCTTGTATCCGCAATCTCGTTCTTTCGGTCATGACCCAGAACTCATGACCATAGGTGTGGGTGGGAACGTAGATCGATCGGTAAACAGAGAGTTTTGCTTTCCGGCTCAGCTCTCTCTTCACCACGACGGTCCGGTACAGCGACCGCATTACTGCGGACGCTGCACCGATTTGTCTGTCGATCTCACGCTGAGACCATAAGGACCACATCACAAATAGCAGAGACGAGATCCTAAGGTCGCCAAGCTGGACTCCGTCAACGCCTTGACTGCGCCTAGAAATTCTGTCCATGAAGATTATGAACAGAATCGGTGACAAAGGGCAGCCTTGGCGGAGGCCAACGTTCACCGGAAACAAGCTTGACTTACTGCTGGCAATGCAAACCAGGCTCCTGCTTCGATTGTACAAGGACCGAATGGCACTCTCTCCAGCACCCTGGAGTAGACTTTCCCAGGAAGGCTGAAGAGTGTGATCCCCCTATAGTTGGAACACACCCTACGGTCACCCTTTTCAAAAATGGGGACCACCACCCCGGTCTGCCAGTCCAGAGGTACTGTTCCTGACTTGATTCCTGATCCAATGTTGTAGAGGCGTGTTAACCAACACAGTCCCTCAACATCCAGAGCCTTGAGGAATTCCGAGCGGAACTCGTCTACCCCCGGAGCCTTGCCACTGGGGAGTGATTTAAATACCCCAATTATCTCATCCACGGTGACAGAACTGTCCACGTACGTATCCTCAGACTCTGCTTCCTCTACGGAAGGCATGTCAGTGGGATTGACAAGGGCCTCGAAGTATTCCTTCCACCGATCAACTATATCCACAGTCGAGGTCAGCAAGCCCTGTACTGTAAACAGTGTGAACTGGGGCCTGCTTCCACTTTCTGACGTGTCGGACGGTTTGCCAGAACCCCTTCGAGGCCGACCGAAAGTCGTGCTCCATAGCCTCACCGAACTCCTCCCACACCCGAGTTTTTGCCTCGACCATTGCTAAGGCCGCGTGCCGCTTGGCCTGCCGGTACCTGTCAGCTGCTTCGGGAGTCCTGCAAGCCTTCCATGCTTGATAGGACTCCTTTTTCAGCTTGACAGCAGCCCTAACCCCCGGTGTCCACCATCGGGTTCGGGGCTTGCCACCACGACTGGCACCGACCACCTTGCGGCTGCAACTACAACTGGCTGCCTCAGCAATAGAGACATGGAATACGGCCCATTCGGACTCAATATCCTGGTCCTCGCTCGAGATGCAGGCGAAGATCTGCCGGAGATGAGAGTTGAAAGCCTCGACAAATGGGAGACTCTGCCAGACGTTCCAAGCACACCCTCACTACGCGTTTGGGTCTGCCAGGTTGTTGATGTCCGGCATCCTTCCCCGCCATCTAATCCAACTCATCACCAGGTGGTAGTCAGTTGACAGCTCAGCCCCTCTCTTCACCCGCGTCTCCAGAACATGCGGACGCAGGTCTGATGATACGACCACAAAGTCGATCATAGACCTGCGACCTAGGGTGTCCTGGTGCCAAGTGCACTTATGGACATCCTTATGTTCGAACATGGTGTTTGTTATGGACAAACTGTAATTCGCACAGAAGTCCAGCAACAACACACCGCACGGGTTCAGGTCAGGGAGGCCGTTCCTCCCAACCACGCCCCTCCAAGTCACACTGTCATTGCCCACATGGGCGTTGAAGTCTCCCAGTAGAACTATGGAGTCACCAGCTGGGGTGCTCTCCAGCACCCCTCTGATAGACTCCAAGAAGGCTGGGTACTCTGAACTGCCGTTCGGCGCATAGGCACAAACCACAGTCAGGACCCTTTCCCCAGCCCTAAGGCGTAGGGAAGTGACCCTCTCGTTTACTGGGGATGACTCCAACACAGAGGCACCAAGCCGGGGGGCTAACAATAAGCCCACACCAGCTCGCCGCCTCTCCCCAGCGGCAACTCCAGAGAAGAACAAGGTCCAGCCCCTCTCAAGGAGTTTGGTTCCAGAGCCTAAACTGTGGGTTGAGGTGAGTCCGACTATATCTAGTCGGAATCTCTCCGCCTCTTCCACAAGCTCGGGTTCCTTCCCCACCAGAGAAGTGACATTCCATGTCCCAAGAACCAGATTTGGCCGCCGAAGACCAGGTCGCCTGCACACAGCCCTCGACCACTGCCCAAATCACATTGCACCGGACCCTTATGCTTGCCCCTGCAGGTGGTGGGTCTGCGGGGGGAGTTCCCGTGTGGCTTCTTCGGGCTAGGCCCGGCCAGGTCCCATGGGTGAAGACCTGGACACCAGGCGCTCGCCTGCGAGCCCCTCCCACAGGCCTGGCTCCAGGGTGAGGCCTCGGTATCCCACGTCCGGGCGAGGTGCGGTCACTCCTCTTGATTTTTTTCATCGGGGTCTTCTGAATCACTCTTAGTCTGGCTCGTCACCTAGAACCCGTTTGCCTTGGGAGACCCTACCAGGGGCATAAAGCCCTCGACAACATAGCTCCTAGGATCACTCGGGCACTCAAACCCCTCCACCGCGGTAAGGTGGTGATTCACGGAGGGGATGTCTGTGGTTTATTTTGCAAAAGGTTGTATTTATAGTGCAGAGGCTGCAGTGAAAGTAGTCCACTTTGGAGTTTATTTGGTGCTTCACTTTTTGTACAATTTCCTGCTAAAATTCTTGTGAGAGCATGTTGTGCAGCCACATGTTGTCAAATCACTGAGATGGACTTAGTTGTTGTGTTGCTATGGGCGAAGGCTGCCCACAGACAGACTCTCTCCTTCTCAATCCTCATCCTCCTACATGTCATCTGCTGCATGCATTACTTTGCTCACCAGCAAACAATAACAACAATCCATGTTGCTCCAGATTTTGCTAAACCAAGAGCACTGTTTAAATTGATGCATGACTTTCATTTCCTTCAATGGCGTCCTAGCGTGACGACCAATTGTCCATTACACTTTATTAGTTTACTAGTACGACCTGTCAGCAGGTCCTCCGCTTCACCACAAATGGTACAGCGGGACGTTGACATGGCAGAACACTTCACTGCACAACAAATCACCAGAATGCTCACACAGGCCAGGCATTCAGCACAGGCAGGCATGACGGTTTCTTATGATTCGTGTAGCCTGTATTCCTGTTGGCTTATAGCAGTGCTTCTCAAACACTGTAGTGTGGCGTGGCCCGCCTGGGGGACACAGTGAACAATCAAAGGGGGGCGTGAGCGGCACTGAGGACTTTCAATATTAGTGCAGTCCTGCCAACATGTATGAAATTGTTGTTGAATACGCTTGTATGCTTCACTGCTGTCCATTTTGTTGCATTTCACTGATTCCAGTTGCGAGTAGTCTGTGCAGTACAGATAAATATGATATTTTCACTTTCTCAATAGTACTTGGAGGAGGCAGGGGTTTTTCAGCCAATAAATTTGATTGTCAGTCCCTTAAGGTCTGCACCAAATATAGCGATGGTTCGACTACCCACTCAAACAGTAGGTGTTTTTTTTTAGAACAAATTGAACTGTGTGAGAAAGTACAAGTCGGTCTGACTTGAGGGGTCAAACTTTGGGGTTTAAAATTAGTGCCACTGTATGGTTGCATGTTTTGACAAAATGTCACCCTTTTGTGTGCCACAAATTCTAATGAATACATGCCAAAAATATCCATTGTGGAGTTGTATTTTAATACAAATGTGACATTTTCATAGATTCTGGCCACTTCTTGCAGGATTGGCTGTTTAACAGACATCACACTGAGAAGTTGAAACGTGGCTTAAAATATGACTAAAACAAACAGACGTACAGTAGGTTACATCTTTTTTCCACCGTGGGCGAAGTAGGCACCAACTTGCCATTTTGCTCACACGCTCAACAATATTAGCGTCACGATGATGCGTTTAGTCCCCTCCCTGGGTGTCCCTGAATGCCTCAGTAGAGGAGAAGGGTGCATGGGGACAAGTCACTCTCCGCGACGTGCACACGCGCGCACGCACGCACGCACGCCCCCGCCCTCTTAAGAAACGACTCTTGGTTGGTCCATCAGTCGGTCATTCTTATCCTCCCCTTGTGCTGCGGTGTGTGTGCGTGTGCGTGCGAGAACGAGACGAAAAGAGAGTCCGGACGGAGCTGCGCTGGACCCAAAGCAAGTACGATGAGGAAGACCCACGCAGAGGTTCGCACAAAGGATCGCCTTATTACGCAAACGACCGAGTGCTTGGACTGTGGGGACCGGTGACTCGCGCCTCAGCTCCCGCTCCCCCCCCCCACCCCCCACTTAAGATTCCGTTGTGCGTGGGGTTGCCTCAAAAAGACATTAGACTTGGGTTCTTCTCACTTCCTGTCCGCTGCACCATGAACTACACCAACAACCAAGCGGTAAGCTTCCTCCACGCTGTTTTTGTTCGACTTCTGGGCCGCATGGGAAACGTCCGTCACTTGTCAGAGGATTCACGTCACAGCGTCGCGTGGGCCACGTGGGGCTGCCCGTGAGTTCGGCTGCGGGTGCCGTGGGGTGTCGGCGGGATTTGGACTAACCTCCTTGGTTCCGCTGCTGATTGGGCTTCAGTGATTAGGGGCACTGCCAACTTTTCACACGGCTGACATGCTAATGCGTGCATGCGGAGAGCCAAGCATGAAAAAGTTATGTTTTATTATGTTAGCCATGTCTCTAAATGATTCAGTCACCGCGGGCCTGCACTCTCCTACGCATCTATGCGTGCCTGGACAGTAGCTGGCATTTTCTAAATACATGTGAACCAACTGCCGAGCAGTTCCGGATGTACTCCACCTTTTGCTCAAAGTCAGCTGGGAGAGGCTCCAGTATATCCCCACCACTGTAGTAAGGACAGATGCTACAGAAATAGGATGTGTATTTGCTGCGTACAGGACCATTCTGATCGAATTTAGTCATGATATTTCTCTCATTTATAACAATAATTAGTTATATAACTTAATTACTGTCTCTAAATTGTAATTTGTTACACTGTGTTACTTCTTTGAGAGTCTTTAACCAAATCACCACCTGCAGATTTGTAGTCTTTCACTCGATAATGGTCTTTTAACAAAAAAAAAAAAACAATGATGAATGACACTAATATGAAAAAGGTCTACTTTCCAATGATATGAAAAAAAATCTATATTTCCTCACAAAATCTTTTTGATTAGTTTTACATTTTTTAATGACAAGTCAGTTCCCACTACCTCCAGAAAATGTATTTTGACCAAATAATCTCAACATCTCCCCAACTAAAGTAAAAACAAGCAAACTATAACAAACGTATTGCATAAAGGGGTTGCATATATAATATGTACACACAGTGACATCACAAGCAGTCAGTGTTGCTTTAATGATTGACATCTACTGTACTTTCTGTAATGCTGCCTCAGAGCAGAACAGATTCAAACAGAAACTCAAGTCACACAGGCAGTAGTAATACAAAATCTAACCTCAGCAGTCATTTGATTGTCTTCACGGGGAAACACTATATAAATAAAACTTGGATATACATGCACTGAGGCTACAAGCAACTGCAAATGACTCAACTCACAGCTATTATAGTCTAAATAGCCGGCGACACAAGTGAGAACTAGGATATTTGTGGCGTGCAATGCAGTCAAACCTGGTGGTACTGTCATGTGAGGTGGCCTGGATTGCATAGGATTGCACGAGCCCAAACATACCTCCAAGATGATGCTTTGCAGAGAAAGCTGAAGTGACTAAATACCCGAACTCCATTGAGCATTTGTAGGGCATCTTCAAGTGGAAATAAGGTGTCTAATATCCACCAGACCATGACAATACCACTACCACACTTGACTGTATAGCAATGTATTATCTTAATACACACTTGTGTTGCCAGCTACAGTATTTAGATAATTAATGGCCGTGTATTGACTTATTCTCAGATTGGGGATTGTAAATTTTATACTTCTATGCAAACTGTACACTGACTACTCTAAAGTATATCCACGTTTCATTTCTGTGGAACTGGCCCTTGAGAATACACAGTATAAATGTGTACAGTACGGCAATAAATGTGTGTGGCTGGCACTGTCAGACTTGTGGCTCAGCATAACTTCCTCTAATCAACGTTGTGCGTCAGAAGATTCAAAAAACTTGCTGTTGAGTTGTACATAATGACAGGCTGATTCGTGATGCACATGAGAGTTTAAATGTATGTCTCCTGTCGATTATAAAAGGCCACGGGCATCAGCGTCACCCAGTCAGAGCTTGACATGTGATCTTTCTTTTTCCCGGAATGCTGCGTGCGTGCGTGTGTGTGTGTCTGCGTGTGTGTGTGTGTGTGTGTGTGTGGCTTGTGTCCCCACTGCTGCTACAACCACAACCATGTTGGCTCATTAGCTGTGAAAAGGTCACTGATGTGCCAGAACATCTTCCCTTTTGGTGCTTTCTCCACGGTGACACAGCACAAGTTTGCATCACTTCATTGCATTAGACTGTTAAACCAATTTAGCAGCGTGCTCTTTAATGCACTCCGCCATCCAGTGCTTTTCATTGTGTTTGCAATATTCTGCAAGAGCAGCACAAGCAAGAATGGACTCTTCTTACAATCAATAACCACTCACTGCAGAGGAGCTGTGCTGTCTGTCAGTCGAACCTGGCTCTCCATCCACTCCTCTTTGGCTATCAATGAAGATAAATATCTTGAGTGCTGCTTAGCTCTGTCTCTCCTCCTCTTCCTCTTCTTTGCTCCCCTGCCTTCAGTGGGCTGCAGCCACGTGTGTCTGAGTGCTGTGGAGGTCATTTTTTTTCTTTCTGCATTGCTGTGCACGCTGGAATCCGCCAAAAAATGAACGAAGAGAAATGCAATCCATTCTTTCGAGGGAATTTGACTTGTGTATATATAAAATGAGCCAGATTTAGACTGCCTATCCACAACCCACCCAATTATAGATTCAAACCGATTCTTAAGCTCTTTTAAAAAAAATCCTAGTCTTTTCTGGTGTGTGACCTCAAAGCCACTTCAAAAAACAGTCCTCTTAGTAATGTTTTTTTCCTTTTTTTGCTTTTTTCTCTCCTCAATGGTGTGTGTGTATTGTAGCATTAGTGTGCATAAGAGACGGGGTTAGATGGATATATGGGAGTATTTCTGTATTATTAAAGTCTTACCACCATATCAGCAGCAGCAGTTTTAAACTAACCTAACCCCTTTTTCCCTCATTCATCAACTTTTTTGCAGTGTTTCAGGTCTGTGTTTTGACATGTTTAGTTCTGGAAGGGGAGGGCTAGTTTGTTTGGGGGTTTGTGACAAGATTCCGCCACGAATAAGCGGTCTACCGAAAAAAAAACGTCACTTCTCCTCACAATGACAGTCTTTCATTCAATATGTTGTCAATTTCTGAGAGATTACGCGTTTAACTGTAGATTTCAGTTCTAATTTTTTTTTAAAATCACAGATTAATTGGTCTAGTATTTTTTTTAGATTAAACAGATTCAAAAAGACATTTTTAATTTCTGCCTTTTTCTCCCTTTAAGAATGGAATCCCCAAAATCTTAGCAAAAAGGAAAAGGAATTTCTCCAACACCGAACTTGAAGTAGCGAAGTAAAGACAACTGATGAACATCACTAATACTTCATAAATCCAGTCACTGGCACAGACTGTTACTGTGCATTGCCAAAAAATAAATAAAAAATAACAAACTTTAGGGCCGGGCTTTGCGTTTGGCAGCAGCTTGTCTGCTCTGGGGGAGGGGCGGTGCCTTGTTTGATGGTTTGAAATTGTGAAGCACATAGGAGGATGATATGGCCCCCTTTGGACAGGCATAGCCATAGCTATTTGTAGTTTCACTGTTCTACCACTGTTTTTGTGTCGATGCATGATAAGAGTTGTGCATAAATGTACGCACCTTCCTATGCACAAGTGGATAATCTCATCTCATAAATCTCTACAGGTCACATATGAGCATATCCATGAAAGCAGACCTATTATCTTTGATTTAGGCAAAACTTTGACTTTGGAAAACAGCCATGGTCATTTTTGCTTTTTTTTGTTTATATGATCTGTCCAGGACCTAACTGATTACTCAATTAATCGAACAAACTTCAGATTAATCAACTAAGAAAATTAATCCTTAGTTGTAGTCCTAAAATTCACTGATTCCACTAGTACAAAGTTTTATACTTTTCGCTTTACTTTGTTCTTATATGGATGTTTGTAGCACATAGAAATGTGCATCTTTCCAAATTATCCTTACCAGCCTTATGTAATTGGATTATTGAACTGAATTTAATAAGACTGACCTATCTTACTTGATTTTCGTTGGAGAACATGTTATCGTAGTTGGTTGGTCATGAATCTTTGACAACTGTTGTTTTGACAAAATGTTTAAAATACATAAAGCCCTTTCTATAACTTGCATCATATATTGCAGTATTTGTCTTATTTTGCACATAGTGTTTATTTGTGAAATACATCACAGTAAAAGAAGCAGTATGTGTTCATGACACAACCGTAGTTTGAGGGAAGAGCTGTTGCCAATATCGGTATCAGTTTTTAGTAATGACGTGCTAGACAACATTGGTATATCTAATATAGGCAAGAAAGCCAATATCGAGGGTCCTCTACAAAGGTACTCTACTGTATACATACCTAGTACACAGACTGGTAGAAAGTGAATGGTGTGAGATTCCCCATGCTGATAAAATTAACGTGTCAATATGTCTGCAAGCAGCTGGACTGTCATTCGGCTGCCTGCATGTCTCAAAAAGAATCATTATGCTGCAGTGCGGTATGGCAAGATAAGTATCTGAAAACAGAGTGATGAAGCTAATACAGGGTATCTGGTCTCCATAACATGACACACCCGGGAATGTTGGAGAAGATTTAACTTCTGCTGATGAATCAAAATCCTCCATAAGCACAACAGATATTGTCAGGTTGCACAGGGAATGATACTACCACCTGGAAAATCATCCATAACCTGTCTGGTAAAGATACCACAAAGAAAGTGATGGCCGATAAGGCAAAAAAAAAAAAAAGATTTTTATATTGTTCGAGCTTGACTATTATCACAATTTTTTTTATATCATTTTAAATGTCTGTACTAAAAACAGACCAAGCGATTAGTTCAAAATTTGTATTAACATGCAAAGTAAATTAAACGAATGAAATAAGATGAAAATATGAAAACAATTTTTACTCAAAAGTAAAATAAATGTAGAAATATTGAAAATAAGACTGAACTTTATAGTTTTGATTGTGCAGAGAGGCAATACTCAAGATAAACAAACTATCCTGCTGGGGATGAGGAAGACACTTTAAAATATAAACATTACCATTTCCGAGTTGGAATGCTGCATACCTTGTTTGCTACTTTCAAATGCGCATCGTCTTTATTATCAGTACAGGTTAGCTTGTTTAAAGTAAAATTGAGACTATCGATTGCTGCTTTGGTCTGGTGGCTGCACCGCTAGTGGTGGCTGAACTGGTGCTGTGTGTGCTGGCAGCAATACCAGGCTTGTGCAAACTCTGCTCGCATTTATATGTTTTCTGCACAATCACTTGGATGGTGCTTCTCCAAATGATTGAACCTATTTGTTGCATTGCCGGTTTTTGCTTTACCTTACATACAACATTTACTCGTGGTGAAGGCATGCAGCATGAAGATCTGAATACCACCCTAGCCTCAGATCATGGTGCCTGGAGAAATCTTGTGGTCGCCTGCTCCACAGTTAAAGGAGAGTAGCATGCTGGAGTTATCTTGTATGGTTATTCTTGGCTTAGGTTAACTCTGATCCATCATGCCTGCGTGTTCTGTTTCAATTTTTTCTTCAATTTAATGATGAATTGTCAAGCGAAGTGATGCAATCATTTGTTCTTGAAATAAATATTGAACTGTGGAATAGCAAACAGCTTTATTACATTGAGAAATAGAAATACACGGATGATATGAGTGATGGTCTAATGATGCAGAGATTAGAAGGTGGTCATAGAGATGAACAGCTTGTCTGGTTATCTGTCTGCAGCTCATGCAAAGTGTCTGGCAGTGGATCAGAACTGGCCTCAGTCCGCAACTATTTTATATCACCTTTATCGGCAGATGCTCAACTCTGGCTTATCTACATCAGACTGACACTATGTTGCTAAAACGTGTGTGTGTGTGTGTGTGTTATGCTGCGTCTGTGCTTCTAGTCCATGATTATATTTAGTTAGCTTTGTACAATCGCTTCTGTGTCGCTGATACGTGCATAGCTGCAAAGGGCCGATATGTTTGGCAATGAAATGTAATGGCCAATTCACCCATTTAAACTTTCACATTGCACACATGCTACAAAGCAGTGGTTCCCACTTTTTTTACAGTGGCCTACCCCTTCTGACATTTGACATGAAACCATGTACCCCTTCTTCTGCACACTTAAAAATATACACCTTTTTATCTTAATTACAATGAAATATTGAACATAATGAATCTGTTAATTAATTTTATAGTAATACCTGGTCAAAAATGTTTATTTTGTATGGTTAAATTTTTATAAGGTTTAACATGCGCACTGATAAATTGGTAAGCAATGAACCTACATATCTTTTATTGCAGTCTGATGTTGGAATCCTTTTCGTTTGAATGACTTGAATTCACTCACAATAGCTGTTTTAGGTCTGCATGCTAATTTAATACCAAACTGAAGGGGAATGTTAACAACCATGATAAAGCAGTATCTGAAATATAAGAAAAACAAAACACACAACCAAAGGTTATTGTTGACTTACAGTAACAGGTTTTCACCGCTGCACCGTGCAGGGATTGGCACAACAAGATTAAATGAACAAAATAACCACTTATTTGTTCATATTATGCACACAAAGCAAATAACGACGTCATGCTCTGTCTCACTTCTTCTCTGTAGTTGTTGTGTCGTTCAGGCGAACTCATAATTGTGAGTGTTAGGCGTTAATTGTTTCAGTTTTTATTCACGTAACCCCCATTAAAATTGGTGCACCCCTGGGTGTATGCTTACCCCACAAGGGGAAAATGCTGCACTTCAATTAAAATAATTGTATACTGTATATATGTAAATATACACCGGTGTTATTACAAAGGTTTCTTGCAATTGATTGATAGCTGGCATCTATTAAAACCAGAGAAGACAAATATTGCTAACAAATGATAATTATTTACATACAAACATATTACATCATGAAGAACGTGTTTAAGATGAAACCACTGTTAGATGTCTTTCCACTTACAAGCCTTTTCAGCCTGCTCTGATTACTGATGCTCCACATCAGATATAGCCTAACAGGAATTAAAGCAACAATAGGCAGTCATTTAGCACAAATAAATGCAGGATGGACATTGGAGAAAAATTATCAATAGTTTTAAAAAAAATATAGTAATAGAATAATACTGAAAGAGAAGTTGTGCCAGCAGATCAGATCAGCTTCCATAGCTGATGTAATGTTGTTCTTCTAGTTGAGACCACCACCTCTGCAGCCAAGTAGTGCACTTCATTTTGCCTCAATTGCTTAAAAAAAGACACCCAATGTTCCGCTTATAAAATATATTAATGTATGAGAAGTCAAAATTTTTTTTACTACCATCTTTGGTTTTATATTACAAAGGTTAATTTGTTTACATTTCTATGACAGTTTAGAATGGTAAAAGGCTTCTTAAAACGCTGCCTGTACAGTTGATGAATGGTTCAATGGAACAGATTATTACCATTTCCATTATTTACTATGGGAAATGGAGTTGAAGCCTTATGTCTTTTAGTCTTATGTTTGTCTTCAGCCATCTAATCTGTATAGAATGTGATGTGAAGGTCTGTGCTGTTATAAAAGCTTCAGCCTGCAACTGTTGCCGTAAAAATTCCATTATAAAAATACACCCCGCAGTGTCTCTCGAATGGAGCAACATAGTAATCTATCTTTACACACTACTTTTTTAATGCATAAAAATAAAAGCACACTGGTGGACACATGGATAAAGTGATATTTAGAGAGTGTCTACATTGACAATTTTAAATTTTCTTCAATTTACACAAAACTATACACAAATATTTGCATAATCCCGTAAAGGTTTCAGAATGTTTTTTAACCAGGAGAGACCGAGCACTAATAACTTCTCGTTAGTGATATTGAATGAATGCAGCAAATAGTTTCTCATTATTAATTAAATTACAGAACTCACTGGATTGACAAATACACCCAAAATATGAAAAAGGATGGATGAAAAGGATGGAAAAATTGAATATTGTAAAATCATTCTATCCTAGCAAACAAGTGGGTCAAAAAAAATCATTAGGGCTCAAAATTTGTATGTCAGTGTATGTAAACTTCTGAGAACTGTACAAATGTATCTTAACATGCAAAGGCAGAGACTTCACATCCATTTTTCTAAACCAAACCCTCAATGTAACATCATGCAGAAAATGTATAAGCTATGTCTAATAGCATATTTGTTTGATATTACCCGGTGTTACCTTGGCTCCCTAAGTCTTTTCCTTTCGGCTTATCCCGTTAGGGGTCGCCACAGCAAATCAATTGCCTCCATCTAACTCTGTCTTCTGTATCCTCTTCTCTTGCGCCAACTAACTTCATGTCCTCTTTCACTACATCCATAAACCTCCTCTTTGGTCTTCCTCTAGGCCTTGTCTCCCTAAGTAGATACAGGAAAAGAACTGTAAATTATGTGATTTTTATCAACTTATGGAATAAGAGCATTGGCTTATTAAAAGGGTCACCCAAGCGATGCGCATCTCAAATTCAGACGCTCAAAGGCTTTATGAATATTATGAATAATTGCCTACTTTCACTTAAGGGCTATCACAAGTCGATGAGTCAAGGACTCACTCACACACACACACACACACACACACACACACACACGCTTGGCCTCAAGTTGTACTTCTCTGTCATACAGTGCGTCTTCGGCTCTGTTCACCTTTCTGTCAGTGCTTCCATAACCATCTCACGTGGGGACAGCACATGCGCTTCTTTACACGCGTGGCCATATATTCTAAATAAGGCAACAGCAGCAACAGCTATGAATTATGGAGTGCAATAAAATCAGCTTCAACTGCTGAGCCCTTGGCTACAAAAGGAGACACAGAGCGAGACACGGAATAAATACGTTCTCGTGTCTGTCAGTTTTTAACAACTAAGACAATAGAGACTGTATATGATGGCATGTGGAAACTTTACTTACTTAGTATAGATGCCACTTGCAAAGAGAGGTTTCTTTTTAAAGCTTTGCAAAGCTCATCTGTGCCACATACTTTATGGAGTGGTCTTGATTGTAGTTAGAGGTCTTATGTGTGCAGTTGCTTGAGTGCTGCATGGCCTGGAGCACAGGTAGACTGCAGAGTGGACCACATTTAAATGATAGTTATGGTCTGTTAGGTAATTAGCCTAGATAAGGAGGAAAGCCTGGGGTTATGTAGACAAGAGCTTTGTCAATGTGTGAGTGAGTGTGTGCGTGGGACAGAAATGGTGTTGAAGTTCTCAATTGGCAGGCAAAGTTGAGGCGAGTTGATTTCCCAGCATCAGCTCATGAAAGCGCATTGCTTGGCAAATGTTAGTAGGCTGGACTTGTGAAAGGAAGATAACCCACCTCCCCTCTCCCCGCCAGCTCCCTCCCACTACACCCTGAAGCAAAGAAGCTTAGTGTTTGCAGCCCAACGGGGAATCCTGCAAGCTCATCCTCATTACACCCTCCCTTTTTATCCCTTTTTTAAGTGCAGCTACCCCTCTAGCAACATTCTGGGCTATCGTACAAAACGGACATATGCCTCGTACAGCTGATATACCTACAACATACAAAATCATCAGTAATACAAATAATATGGTGTTTTGTCATTTAGAGTGCTGTAACACCAATATAGGACCTACTTTTAAGGGGGATTAAACACTTAATGTTTAGGGCTTTTGCGTATATTGAGCGTCTCATCACACTTCAAGCCTCCATGTGATTCATTCACTGACCACATACTTGGTAAGTTTTTCCCGTTGTTGTAGTTGCACTTTAAAGCATATACTTTTAACTATTATTGGAGAAACTCACACATGTAAACGTAAACACAGTAGCGACTGTATTGCAATCGATCCTCAACACGTTCATAAAGCAATTGAAAGACTCCAATCCATCAATCCATCCAAAAAAAGTCATTCAACACATGTCCATGGTGAGACAAAAATTAAAATGTAAATAAGAGACGAGGATGAGAGACCTTTCAGCATTTTTCCTGGAGTGAGACATCACATCATCTGAGAGCTGTCAATCACTGTGATGCACACTGAGCTTTGCTAATCGCAAACATGCAATGTGACACAACTCCATGACACCCATCCCTGTGGACTTTAACTGATGCCCTGTCCACTCGTAGGCGGATATCTCTTAAAACAAAGTCATTTTTCCACCATTTTCCACGAGTCCGCAGACTCAGCATTAAAATAAAAGGTTTTCAAAAGTGTAGATTTGGAGAAAATTCCATTTATACGTTTGGGTATGGAGGCAAATAACTGGAGTTTTGCGTTTCCAAAAGTCACTGCCTGTGACGAAGTATGCTGTGACATCACACCTGTATATTTACATCAGAAACATGGATGCCCTTAGAACTGACGATATTTTTTTGCATCTTATTGACTTTGTATTCAAAAACAACATTTAGAAGTAAATTCTACCTCCTCGTCAGTACACGCGAAAGAGCCTGGCCCCATGTTTTAGGTTTGGACGTGACAGGATGATTCTGATTGGATAGAATTTTAGTAACTATGGCCGCCTACAGGTTTGGCATGCTTATAACTTGGTTCCCAATGCATTTACGCGGTTACGCGGACGACTGCATCCTCTTTGAATCCCATACACACGGTCTTTTCAAAACCTTTTTTCTGGCTTCCCAGCTAATAGTAAGTGACTGGCGGTACTCCAGCAAGATGTGAGAGTGTGTTTATGTGTGTCTTAATTTGTATGTTGTCACTCACTGCCCCCAGACATTCTGGCCTGACAGTTGCTCTCATTTGGATTTCTCCATGACCATTTGATTGGAGAAGCCTTCTTTCTTGGAAAACACTTCTACTTTGCTATATTCGGATATTTTGTCACAAGATTTTTTAAGCTATTGCCAAACATGTACTCACTAGCCACAAAATTAGGTGCACTTATTATATTATGTAGTCATTACCCAAATGAGACATTTAACATTATTCTTTTTGTTGTGGCTGTAGTTTATATTGGTGCAGCAATGCATTGCAGGATTACACAAAATCGTCATAACCCGTTTACATAAAATGTTGAGCCAAAGAAGATATTTCAGGTTTGGTGCTGATTTAGGGAAAGATGTCAATTAGGGCATTTACTTTAAAGTTTTTCTGTTGCAGTCTGCTCACATCAGAGTCAAGTGCAGCACCCAGGGCCCACCCCTCTCTACACACAGAACATGTGTTGTGCGTAGGACCCCACAATCCATTAAGCATTAGGTATGAGCACTACTTTTGCACAAAGGGGCGCATTCTTGACAAATGCGCAAATGTTGTGGAGCACTGCCTTGGTGAGACCCTGGGGGAAGTAATCAGCCGGATCCAACAGATAACATATCAAAGTTCGCAGACACGTTATAATGAGCATTCCTGGCAACTACAGGGCTGGACTGGATCTAGAACATCATGACTTGTTAACCAGATGAGTCAAAGGATTAGGTATGGTTTAGCCTTGGAAGTGATCTGAGCTCCAGCGGGTGTCATTCTAGTTTAATCATGTCGTAATGTCAGCCTAATGTCTATTTAGAGGAGCTAAAATGTCATGTTGTGTTCTTATTCATGTTTTTGTGACGACGTTCAAACACCTCGACTATTTGCTGCATGCAAGGTTGTACAGTCAACATTTGTTTGAGCTTTAACGTGGAAGCAACACCCAGAACACATAAATCTACATGCTGCAGGCACATTCCTAATGAGGGGCCGCACACACAGTCATAAAGTAGATAGTAGTGCGTGTGTGTGCGTTGGGGGGGGGGGGCAATTATGCATTACATTCTCGTGAGGCTGCAGTTGTCTGTCTGCTGCTACCACGTGACATTGCAAGTCAAGCATATGAGTTTGTATGTATATGTATACCACAAATGGATACATTGACAGTGGGTGCTTTGCATATTCCTTCAGCATTCTGAACAAATATACTCCACTCCTGCTGTCTGTGAGCACAAAAGCAACAAATATGTGCTGGCCTTGAAGCATGCCATCACACCCTGGATGTGAAACATCATTCACGGAACAAAGACGCACATCACTTTTCCTATTTCACATTTAATACTGTGACACCGCCCTTTGAGAGCTGCAGCCTCAATTGCACGGAAAAACACAACTTTTATTTGACGATGTCAACGTAATGTGCAGTTTATCATAGGAAGTCGAATAGCACTATGGCTGTATAATTGGAATTTGACCAACATATTTAGAGAACATGTTCCCCTTAATTTGCACAAGACATGGGGTAGTCATGTATTTTTGCAGAAAATTAATATCCAAGACCTTGGCGTAAAATAGGACTATGTGCTTTGCATTTTCTTTTGCTTTTAGTGGCTTGTTGTCACTTGTTATAAAATGATGAACCAGCCTCAACAAGGGGTGCCAAGACAAACACAATGTGAGAAAAAAATATACACAAGAAGTTATGGAGTAAGCAAATTCAAAGCAAAAGGCTGCCGTTTATCAAACCTAACTGTTCATGCTTGTGTGACTATTAACAACACAACATCAGGGTTTTATGCTGACAATTCCGATACCAATCATCCAAGAGTGAGATTGGCTGATACTAACAATTAAGCAAGGTAAGTGTTTCTATTTATTTATGTTGAGTGCTATTGGCAATTCCAAGGGCCCCTGCTTTTACTTAATTTTTGAAGAAAACATATCACTCTTCAAAAAAGTGATGAGACCCCTTCTTTAAGAAGACTTCGAGGTATAGCTCATAGCAAGGTTCCAAGTGAGAGAGCAGTCAGTGGAACCTGATGCCTTCCACTGCTGAGAAAGGCCGGTCATCTAGACCGATGGATTCAATTATTTTTCAAGATATTTTCTATAGCCTTCTGACTTTCTCCCCCATTTACAACATAAGCTTCTGTTTGACTCAAGCTGCACCGTGGCCATACACCGTCCAGTGTTTGTTCTTCAAATGCCTTATTAAATTAAAGCTATTCAACATGATATCCCCGCATTGTATTTTTTTTTGCAAACTTTACATTAATTTCACAAATGACAAAAAGTATGTTGTTTGCTGCCGTAAAAGGCGACGTAAAACGAATAAATGTAAAACAGTAATCATGCAACAGCAGCTGTTGAACTCTTGTTATGGGAATTAAAAAGAACATTGTTTATGACTCCCTTGTTTTCCTCTCATGTCTGTTAGTTTTGCTTCATTTGGTGCCAAGCTATGTTTACAGTGATTTATTTGCCATGTTTTTCCATGTGTATTATGATCGATTGCAATGAATGAAGAAAGACATGGAAATCTTTGACGCAACTCCATATGAGAGAGTCGGGTCATAGAGTACTGTAAACTAGATAGTAATATCCGCTGTTGATTGTGCGGGGTTATGTAATTAAGTGACCAATGACTGTGCAGCTGCATTGTCACAATGTCAATAATGTGTATAAATAGAGTGACGTGTGTTTATAATTTCCTATATTTGCCGCATTTCTCATGTTCTTTATGGTTTGTCACAGCTCACTGACTGCTGTGGGAGAGGAGGAGGTTGAGTGAAAGGGAAAGTCGGAGGAAGAGGGTGGAGAGGAAGGCGAGGCACATAATTGTGGCTAGCTGATTTAAAGCCAGCTCTTTGGTCTGTAAAGTCCCACTGTGTACTGTATGAATTACCCACACGTACCTTTTACCCCTTACAGTTCTGTCATGGGAAAAATATTTTGCTAGTGTTACTTTAACGCATTTTTCATTGGCTACTTTTCCATTCTTGTGTAATATAAAATCTTTAACTTTTATGTACCATTGCATAACGGGGGTAGAAACTTGCCAAAATGTATTATTACAGTTCTCTTTTGTTTTTTTTTCTAAATACAAACAACCCTTTCTGGACTTAACTGGATTTAACTACAGCCGCCAGGTTTGTTCAGGGATGGAGGGTCAAAGGTTAGCGATCTAACCAGCAAAGCTTACTCATGCAGTACAAGACATCGTAAACAATCCATTTTGCACCATCTGCAGGGGCGTCAAATCCCTTACTAGTGCTTGTGACACACTAGTGAGGATAAACACACACACTAACATGACCAGATGGGGTCATTGAGGAAGTGACCATCTGGTTTCAACTGTAACATCAAAGTTCATGTTGAAAGATTGCTGTTGCATTTCAAACTGTACATGTGTAGTACTGTACATGTAAACACATGCAGTTTTGTTTCTGTTTTCTATGCTGCTTACCCTGCCATAGAAAGATACTAGTCTGTATGACCTGAGCAAACAGCCATAAATGAGCCTCACATCTATCTGGTTTGGAAGTCAGAAACAAGTACAGTAGTAGTAGTAGTAGTAATTGGAAAAGAATGGAAAAATGTCTTCTTGTGGGAAACTTCAAATAAGCAAACTGGAGGAAGTAAATGGGAGATTTTCCATTTCCGTGCTGTGATAACAGCTGAAGGACTTGACCCTACTTAACTGGGTGGTGGTAATATAATAAAATAACTATCGGCATGTACACATTCTGAATATCATTAAGACCATGCAACGGATTCTGTGTATAAAAATTGACAATAGATCACCCAATGTCCAGGCGTCAAGTAGTCCTCTGTAAGTACATGGATTTTGGTGTCCGTCGTTATGGTCCAAACACAGTGCAAACTATGCCTTTTGACAAAAAAAAGGCTTGGATGTGTTTATTTGGCAATGTTACAATGGGTTGTGACCATGTGTCTCAGTCCCTAGTCCTAAATGGTATAGTATCGTTTCTTTAAGCCAGTTCCTTTTGAACTGAACTTGATGTCATTGTGGTCTGAAGTTTGTAACCAATATGAGTTTAAAATGAAAAGCAACAACTAGTTTAAGTTCTTCCCATAGTGCACTTCTCCCAGCAGAAAGCTGCTTCCCAGCAAAACAAAGCAATGCATAATGGGAAGCAGTAAAGATAGGTGTTTACCATTGTTCGCTAGTAGTGGTACCTGGTACTACTGAGTTCCTGTGTAGATCATGATAGGGTTCTGCCAAATAAAGAGCTCTTCGTAATATGCCGTTTTATGTCGTAAACGCATGCATTTAACAGTCCGGTGTGGCTTGTATATGTACAAATCAGTTTTCACTCTAAATATAATTGGTGCAGCTTATACACTATATTATTATATATACCAAACTATATTACTTTTTGTAGTACCTGATCCTTTCTGTAATACAAGATCCTCCAACTTGCCAAGAAGTATAACTAGCATGTGTTCGTTGTCCTCCTTCATTGTTCTTGTTAGCCTGTCTAGTTTGAACTGATGCGTTCAATGAAACATCCATATACTGTATAACATGGCTCATTGTCTTTGTTTTCAATGCAATATTAACATTGGCATCCAAATAGTTTAATTTTCTAGCATGTGAAAGCGTGGCTGACACACCATGACCCCGGGATTATGGAATACCAGTATATTTTTCTGCATTATTACTTGTTTTTTGTGTATCTTGCCCAATATCATACTTTGTTTTCATGATTTCACAATGCTGTTGGTGTAGTGTGTTTATGTACTGGTGGATTAAAATGCTTATACTGTACATATACAGTACAATATACCCTATGTGCATGCAATTGTTTAAAAAAAAAAAAAAAAAACGAAAACGGTGTATTCTCTTTCTCAGATATTTTTGGTCTGTGTGTAAACTTTGATGGGTTTAATCACTCATCTGGTATCAGGTGCTGTTGCTCGCTGAGCTTGAGTATCAGCGTGAGATCTCGGCTATTTGTCTTCTATTCTGAGATCCCCAGAAGGAAAAGCCAGTTAATTAAGCTGCTATAAATACAAGACCTCCATATAGCAGGTCACTCTTAAACCTGCTGCAATTTGGCTGATCCTTATATAGTCTGAGCTGGGCTTTCGCTCTTTAGCCTTAAAATTTAGCCCAATTAATAATAAAAAAAGACAATAATTGGCATGAATTACCAGTCATCAAAGCATTGTATTATAGGATAATATAGTGCATCAATTTTGTTTCTGTTGATACTGCCAGAAAAGTATTGAACAGACTTTTCTGCTTTTCTATGCAAACTGAGCAGGCCAAAAAATGCCTTATCAGCACTGCAAACCACAACCTCATTGAGAAACATTCATACCTCAGAGTCTGTGTTAAACCATGCTGCAGTAAACAGAACATTGTTTAGTAAAGCGTTACTGTTGCACTCATTTGCATTAGATATAGGAGTAGCCTCCACTACAGTATAATAGATTTCGAGATTATTATATATTTTTCATAGATTATGACTGATAACCCCATACCATTACAATCAAGGGAATATACACTATTGTTCAGAACTTTGCTAATCACTTATCTACCCAAAACAGCAGCACCTACCAAAGCAATTTCTTAGGTTAATTACATTGTGGAGACTTACCGACAGTTTGTTTACTGTATACAGTATATGCCCTGCGATTGGCTGGCCACCAGTCCAGGGTGTACCCGCCTCTCGTCCAAAGTCATCTGAGATAGGCTCCAGCATACCCCTGTGACCCTAATGAGGATCAGTGGCATAGAAAATGGATGGTATTGTCGATGGAAAATAATTTGTAGGATAATTTTTGTTCAGCAAATTGTTATTGTGACAAACCTAGTTATTAATTTACTGAATTGTTCATTTTTGAATGCTGCCAAAAACACACAAAATGGTAGAGCAGTGTATTTGTGAAAGTATTTCCAGTGAATTAGGGAAACAAATCCACACTTTTACTTTCACATACTGATAAGTATTGAACAGTACAAGTCAACAGATTTCCCAAGAGATTTCTACTGAAAAATAAATAAACTTGGTCTTACTTTGGCTAAAGTGTACGTTTGTGAAAATTCATGTGTACTCTTGGACCTTTTAGCCTGCATTTGAATCTTCTTCTGATACATTACATGTCACACACACAGTGTTTAGTGGTTTTGGCCTTTCAGTCAGCGAGTATATTTTGATCTTTTGTGTGATTTACTGCTCTGTTTGAGGCTTTCACCACCATGCAGCGCTGCTCTCACAAAACTGATTTTGGAGGTTCACTGTATCCATGCAAGGATGTAGACATGCAAACCACAGTCATCGCTCTCCCACGGAGCCTTCTGTTGAACAACAGACAATATTTATGCAAACACACACACACCATTAGAATTATAGATAGAGGTAGAGATTTAAAAGGGGTGATTTCAGGACAGCAAAGTGGAAGCGGTGAGGTGCAGGAGAGAAAATGTGCAGTGAAAGTATAAAAGCTGAAAGGAGAAGAATTAAAAATTAATAGGAAGACATAGAAGAGAAGGAGCGTGTCACATGAGAAAAGCTGGAGTCAAGGAGAGAGGGCACAGAGAGCTACAGAGTGTAGAGTGGTGGTGTTTCTGCCATACAGTGGAATGCATGTATTGATGGTGTCAATAGCTGTATCCACCTCTAATTGCAAAATATGTGTTCCTTCATTTAAAGCAAGATTTATTTCATCTGGTTGTCCTATGTTCTCGACTGCCATGTGATTTAACGTGGGTTAAATTCAGACCTGTGTCAGGATTGCATTGTTCATTTGTGAATTTTGATCCATCTCATCAATTATATTTTTTCTTTTCTTTTTCTTCAAGAGCGATGAGCAAGGTAGAGTTATCATCCTGTAATACCTTACGATCATAGTGCAATACAATTATTATTATTTTTGCCTAATTTGTGCTACATTTTCCTGTGTCGCTCTGTTGTTAGGCTCTTCATGGCACCATAAAATATCGAATCCTTCTCATTCAATTACATATATGGCCCTATTTCTGCTTGTGGGCCATTGAGCTTTTTCCTTGGCATTGTGGTTTGGCAACTGCTTTGAACTTCAGAAGTCAGCCGGTTAGCTTGACTTGCTGGTGGCTGTCGTGCCACTTGCAATTTGGTAACTTTGATTTATTTCAACAAAACCATACCGCCCACCGATCCGAATTAAAGTCAGTTGTGTCAGACAACTTTTCTGTTCTATCACCTTATCACCAAGTGTGGTCAGGGAAGCCCCAAAATAGTTTAACATTCTTTGTCTACAGTATGATAAAGTCATGACTCAAAGTTGCAAAAACCTAAATTATTTCAGATGCCAATCATTAAAATACATATTTCTATTAATTTTTTTCCTTCTCCCTACAGGACAGTGACATCCAGAAAAAAATCGATCATGAGATCAGGATGCGTGACGGCGCCTGCAAGCTACTGGCTGCCTGCTCGCAAAGGGACCAGGCCTTGGAGGCGGCCAAGAGCCTGCAGACGTGCAGCACCCGCATCATGGCCTATATGTCTGAGCTGCAGAAGATGAAGGAGGCTCAGGTCATGCAGAAGGTCACCCGGAGGTCATCAGATGCCGGTCCCATGGACGACCGACACCCATGCAAAGGGAAAGTGGCCATATCAGGCAAGTACCCAATGAAGGAAGACACTTTAAAATATAAACATTACCATTTCCGAGTTGGAATGCTGCATACCTTGTTTGCTACTTTCAAATGCGCATCGTCTTTATTATCAGTACAGGTTAGCTTGTTTAAAGTAAAATTGAGACTATCGATTGCTGCTTTGGTCTGGTGGCTGCACCGCTAGTGGTGGCTGAACTGGTGCTGTGTGTGCTGGCAGCAATACCAGGCTTGTGCACACTCTGCTCGCATTTATATGTTTTCTGCACAATCACTTGGATGGTGCTTCTCCAAATGATTGAACCTATTTGTTGCATTGCCGGTTTTTGCTTTACCTTACATACAACATCTACTCGTGGTGAAGGCATGCAGCATGAATATCTGAATACCACCCTAGCCTCAGATCATGGTGCCTGGTGAAATCTTGTGGTCGCCTGCTCCACAGTTAAAGGAGAGTAGCATGCTGGAGTTATCTTGTATGGTTATTCTTGGCTTAGGTTAACTCTGATCCATCATGCCTGCGTGTTCTGTTTCAATTTTTTCTTCAATTTAATGATGAATTGTCAAGCGAAGTGAGGCAATCATTTGTTCTTGAAATAAATATTGAACTGTGGAATAGCAAACAGCTTTATTACATTGAGAAATAGAAATACACGGATGATATGAGTGATGGTCTAATGATGCAGAGATTAGAAGGTGGTCACAGAGATGAACAGCTTGTCTGGTTATCTGTCTGCAGCTCATGCAAAGTGTCTGGCAGTGGATCAGAACTGGCCTCAGTCCGCAACTATTTTATATCACCTTTATCGGCAGATGCTCAACTCTGGCTTATCTACATCAGACTGACACTATGTTGCTAAAACGTGTGTGTGTTATGCTGCGTCTGTGCTTCTAGTCCATGATTATATTTAGTTAGCTTTGTACAATCGCTTCTGTGTCGCTGATACGTGCATAGCTGCAAAGGGCCGATATGTTTGGCAATGAAATGTAATGGCCAATTCACCCATTTAAACTTTCACATTGCACACATGCTACAAAGCAGTGGTTCCCACTTTTTTTACAGTGGCCTACCCCTTCTGACATTTGACATGAAACCATGTACCCCTTCTTCTGCACACTTAAAAATATACACCTTTTTATCTTAATTACAATGAAATATTGAACATAATGAATCTGTTAATTAATTTTATAGTAATACCTGGTCAAAAATGTTTATTTTGTATGGTTAAATTTTTATAAGGTTTAACATGCGCACTGATAAATTGGTAAGCAATGAACCTACATATCTTTTATTGCAGTCTGGTGTTGGAATCCTTTTCGTTTGAATGACTTGAATTCACTCACAATAGCTGTTTTAAGTCTGCATGCTAATTTAATACCAAACTGAAGGGGAATGTTAACAACCATGATAAAGCAGTATCTGAAATATAAGAAAAACAAAACACACAACCAAAGGTTATTGTTGACTTACAGTAACAGGTTTTCACCGCTGTACCGTGCAGGGATTGGCACAACAAGATTAAATGAAAGAAAATAACCACTTATTTGTTCATATTATGCACACAAAGCAAATAACGACGTCATGCTCTGTCTCACTTCTTCTCTGTAGTTGTTGTGTCGTTCAGGCGAACTCATAATTGTGAGTGTTAGGCGTTAATTGTTTCAGTTTTTATTCACGTAACCCCCATTAAAATTGGTGTACCCCTGGGTGTATGCTTACCCCACAAGGGGAAAAGGCTGCACTTCAATTAAAATAATTGTATACTGTATATATGTAAATATACAACGGTGTTATTACAAAGGTTTCTTGCAATTGATTGATAGCTGGCATCTATTAAAACCAGAGAAGACAAATATTGCTAACAAATGATAATTATTTACATACAAACATATTACATCATGAAGAACGTGTTTAAGATGAAACCACCGTTAGATGTCTTTCCACTTACAAGCCTTTTCAGTCTGCTCTGATTACTGATGCTCCACATCAGATATAGCCTAACAGGAATTAAAGCAACAATAGGCAGTCATTTAGCACAAATAAATGCAGGATGGACATTGGACAAAAATTATCAATAGTTTTTAAAAAAAATATAGTAATAGAATAATACTGAAAGAGAAGTTGTGCCAGCAGATCAGATCAGCTTCCATAGCTGATGTAATGTTGTTCTTCTAGTTGAGACCACCACCTCTGCAGCCAAGTAGTGCACTTCATTTTGCCTCAATTGCTTAAAAAAAGACACCCAATGTTCCGCTTATAAAATATATTAATGTATGAGAAGTCAAAATTTTTTTTACTACCATCTTTGGTTTTATATTACAAAGGTTAATTTGTTTACATTTCTATGACAGTTTAGAATGGTAAAAGGCTTCTTAAAACGCTGCCTGTACAGTTGATGAATGGTTCAATGGAACAGATTATTACCATTTCCATTATTTACTATGGGAAATGGAGTTGAAGCCTTATGTCTTTTAGTCTTATGTTTGTCTTCAGCCATCTAATCTGTATAGAATGTGATGTGAAGGTCCTCTGTGCTGTTATAAAAGCTTCAGCCTGCAACTGTTGCCGTAAAAATTCCATTATAAAAATACACCCCGCAGTGTCTCTCGAATGGAGCAACATAGTAATCTATCTTTACACACTACTTTTTTAATGCATAAAAATAAAAGCACACTGGTGGACACATGGATAAAGTGATATTTAGAGAGTGTCTACATTGACAATTTGAAATTTTCTTCAAATTACACAAAACTATACACAAATATTTGCATAATCCCGTAAAGGTTTCAGAATGTTTTTTAACCAGGAGAGACCGAGCACTAATAACTTCTCGTTAGTGATATTGAATGAATGCAGCAAATAGTTTCTCATTATTAATTAAATTACAGAACTCACTGGATTGACAAATACACCCAAAATATGAAAAAGGATGGATGAAAAGGATGGAAAAATTGAATATTGTAAAATCATTCTATCCTAGCAAACAAGTGGGTCAAAAAAAATCATTAGGGCTCAAAATTTGTATGTCAGTGTATGTAAACTTCTGAGAACTGTACAAATGTATCTTAACATGCAAAGGCAGAGACTTCACATCCATTTTTCTAAACCAAACCCTCAATGTAACATCATGCAGAAAATGTATAAGCTATGTCTAATAGCATATTTGTTTGATATTACCCGGTGTTACCTTGGCTCCCTAAGTCTTTTCCTTTCGGCTTATCCCGTTAGGGGTCGCCACAGCAAATCAATTGCCTCCATCTAACTCTGTCTTCTGTATCCTCTTCTCTTGCGCCAACTAACTTCATGTCCTCTTTCACTACATCCATAAACCTCCTCTTTGGTCTTCCTCTAGGCCTTGTCTCCCTAAGTAGATACAGGAAAAGAACTGTAAATTATGTGATTTTTATCAACTTATGGAATAAGAGCATTGGCTTATTAAAAGGGTCACCCAAGCGATGCGCATCTCAAATTCAGACGCTCAAAGGCTTTATGAATATTATGAATAATTGCCTACTTTCACTTAAGGGCTATCACAAGTCGATGAGTCAAGGACTCACTCACACACACACACACACACACACACACACACACACGCTTGGCCTCAAGTTGTACTTCTCTGTCATACAGTGCGTCTTCGGCTCTGTTCACCTTTCTGTCAGTGCTTCCATAACCATCTCACGTGGGGACAGCACATGCGCTTCTTTACACGCGTGGCCATATATTCTAAATAAGGCAACAGCAGCAACAGCTATGAATTATGGAGTGCAATAAAATCAGCTTCAACTGCTGAGCCCTTGGCTACAAAAGGAGACACAGAGCGAGACACGGAATAAATACGTTCTCGTGTCTGTCAGTTTTTAACAACTAAGACAATAGAGACTGTATATGATGGCATGTGGAAACTTTACTTACTTAGTATAGATGCCACTTGCAAAGAGAGGTTTCTTTTTAAAGCTTTGCAAAGCTCATCTGTGCCACATACTTTATGGAGTGGTCTTGATTGTAGTTAGAGGTCTTATGTGTGCAGTTGCTTGAGTGCTGCATGGCCTGGAGCACAGGTAGACTGCAGAGTGGACCACATTTAAATGATAGTTATGGTCTGTTAGGTAATTAGCCTAGATAAGGAGGAAAGCCTGGGGTTATGTAGACAAGAGCTTTGTCAATGTGTGAGTGAGTGTGTGCGTGGGACAGAAATGGTGTTGAAGTTCTCAATTGGCAGGCAAAGTTGAGGCGAGTTGATTTCCCAGCATCAGCTCATGAAAGCGCATTGCTTGGCAAATGTTAGTAGGCTGGACTTGTGAAAGGAAGATAACCCACCTCCCCTCTCCCCGCCAGCTCCCTCCCACTACACCCTGAAGCAAAGAAGCTTAGTGTTTGCAGCCCAACGGGGAATCCTGCAAGCTCATCCTCATTACACCCTCCCTTTTTATCCCTTTTTTAAGTGCAGCTACCCCTCTAGCAACATTCTGGGCTATCGTACAAAACGGACATATGCCTCGTACAGCTGATATACCTACAACATACAAAATCATCAGTAATACAAATAATATGGTGTTTTGTCATTTAGAGTGCTGTAACACCAATATAGGACCTACTTTTAAGGGGGATTAAACACTTAATGTTTAGGGCTTTTGCGTATATTGAGCGTCTCATCACACTTCAAGCCTCCATGTGATTCATTCACTGACCACATACTTGGTAAGTTTTTCCCGTTGTTGTAGTTGCACTTTAAAGCATATACTTTTAACTATTATTGGAGAAACTCACACATGTAAACGTAAACACAGTAGCGACTGTATTGCAATCGATCCTCAACACGTTCATAAAGCAATTGAAAGACTCCAACCCATCAATCCATCCAAAAAAAGTCATTCAACACATGTCCATGGTGAGACAAAAATTAAAATGTAAATAAGAGACGAGGATGAGAGACCTTTCAGCATTTTTCCTGGAGTGAGACATCACATCATCTGAGAGCTGTCAATCACTGTGATGCACACTGAGCTTTGCTAATCGCAAACATGCAATGTGACACAACTCCATGACACCCATCCCTGTGGACTTTAACTGATGCCCTGTCCACTCGTAGGCGGATATCTCTTAAAACAAAGTCATTTTTCCACCATTTTCCACGAGTCCGCAGACTCAGCATTAAAATAAAAGGTTTTCAAAAGTGTAGATTTGGAGAAAATTCCATTTATACGTTTGGGTATGGAGGCAAATAACTGGAGTTTTGCGTTTCCAAAAGTCACTGCCTGTGACGAAGTATGCTGTGACATCACACCTGTATATTTACATCAGAAACATGGATGCCCTTAGAACTGACGATATTTTTTTGCATCTTATTGACTTTGTATTCAAAAACAACATTTAGAAGTAAATTCTACCTCCTCGTCAGTACACGCGAAAGAGCCTGGCCCCATGTTTTAGGTTTGGACGTGACAGGATGATTCTGATTGGATAGAATTTTAGTAACTATGGCCGCCTACAGGTTTGGCATGCTTATAACTTGGTTCCCAATGCATTTACGCGGTTACGCGGACGACTGCATCCTCTTTGAATCCCATACACACGGTCTTTTCAAAACCTTTTTTCTGGCTTCCCAGCTAATAGTAAGTGACTGGCGGTACTCCAGCAAGATGTGAGAGTGTGTTTATGTGTGTCTTAATTTGTATGTTGTCACTCACTGCCCCCAGACATTCTGGCCTGACAGTTGCTCTCATTTGGATTTCTCCATGACCATTTGATTGGAGAAGCCTTCTTTCTTGGAAAACACTTCTACTTTGCTATATTCGGATATTTTGTCACAAGATTTTTTAAGCTATTGCCAAACATGTACTCACTAGCCACAAAATTAGGTGCACTTATTATATTATGTAGTCATTACCCAAATGAGACATTTAACATTATTCTTTTTGTTGTGGCTGTAGTTTATATTGGTGCAGCAATGCATTGCAGGATTACACAAAATCGTCATAACCCGTTTACATAAAATGTTGAGCCAAAGAAGATATTTCAGGTTTGGTGCTGATTTAGGGAAAGATGTCAATTAGGGCATTTACTTTAAAGTTTTTCTGTTGCAGTCTGCTCACATCAGAGTCAAGTGCAGCACCCAGGGCCCACCCCTCTCTACACACAGAACATGTGTTGTGCGTAGGACCCCACAATCCATTAAGCATTAGGTATGAGCACTACTTTTGCACAAAGGGGCGCATTCTTGACAAATGCGCAAATGTTGTGGAGCACTGCCTTGGTGAGACCCTGGGGGAAGTAATCAGCCGGATCCAACAGATAACATATCAAAGTTCGCAGACACGTTATAATGAGCATTCCTGGCAACTACAGGGCTGGACTGGATCTAGAACATCATGACTTGTTAACCAGATGAGTCAAAGGATTAGGTATGGTTTAGCCTTGGAAGTGATCTGAGCTCCAGCGGGTGTCATTCTAGTTTAATCATGTCGTAATGTCAGCCTAATGTCTATTTAGAGGAGCTAAAATGTCATGTTGTGTTCTTATTCATGTTTTTGTGACGACGTTCAAACACCTCGACTATTTGCTGCATGCAAGGTTGTACAGTCAACATTTGTTTGAGCTTTAACGTGGAAGCAACACCCAGAACACATAAATCTACATGCTGCAGGCACATTCCTAATGAGGGGCCGCACACACAGTCATAAAGTAGATAGTAGTGCGTGTGTGTGCGTTGGGGGGGGGGGGCAATTATGCATTACATTCTCGTGAGGCTGCAGTTGTCTGTCTGCTGCTACCACGTGACATTGCAAGTCAAGCATATGAGTTTGTATGTATATGTATACCACAAATGGATACATTGACAGTGGGTGCTTTGCATATTCCTTCAGCATTCTGAACAAATATACTCCACTCCTGCTGTCTGTGAGCACAAAAGCAACAAATATGTGCTGGCCTTGAAGCATGCCATCACACCCTGGATGTGAAACATCATTCACGGAACAAAGACGCACATCACTTTTCCTATTTCACATTTAATACTGTGACACCGCCCTTTGAGAGCTGCAGCCTCAATTGCACGGAAAAACACAACTTTTATTTGACGATGTCAACGTAATGTGCAGTTTATCATAGGAAGTCGAATAGCACTATGGCTGTATAATTGGAATTTGACCAACATATTTAGAGAACATGTTCCCCTTAATTTGCACAAGACATGGGGTAGTCATGTATTTTTGCAGAAAATTAATATCCAAGACCTTGGCGTAAAATAGGACTATGTGCTTTGCATTTTCTTTTGCTTTTAGTGGCTTGTTGTCACTTGTTATAAAATGATGAACCAGCCTCAACAAGGGGTGCCAAGACAAACACAATGTGAGAAAAAAATATACACAAGAAGTTATGGAGTAAGCAAATTCAAAGCAAAAGGCTGCCGTTTATCAAACCTAACTGTTCATGCTTGTGTGACTATTAACAACACAACATCAGGGTTTTATGCTGACAATTCCGATACCAATCATCCAAGAGTGAGATTGGCTGATACTAACAATTAAGCAAGGTAAGTGTTTCTATTTATTTATGTTGAGTGCTATTGGCAATTCCAAGGGCCCCTGCTTTTACTTAATTTTTGAAGAAAACATATCACTCTTCAAAAAAGTGATGAGACCCCTTCTTTAAGAAGACTTCGAGGTATAGCTCATAGCAAGGTTCCAAGTGAGAGAGCAGTCAGTGGAACCTGATGCCTTCCACTGCTGAGAAAGGCCGGTCATCTAGACCGATGGATTCAATTATTTTTCAAGATATTTTCTATAGCCTTCTGACTTTCTCCCCCATTTACAACATAAGCTTCTGTTTGACTCAAGCTGCACCATGGCCATACACCGTCCAGTGTTTGTTCTTCAAATGCCTTATTAAATTAAAGCTATTCAACATGATATCCCCGCATTGTATTTTTTTTTGCAAACTTTACATTAATTTCACAAATGACAAAAAGTATGTTGTTTGCTGCCGTAAAAGGCGACGTAAAACGAATAAATGTAAAACAGTAATCATGCAACAGCAGCTGTTGAACTCTTGTTATGGGAATTAAAAAGAACATTGTTTATGACTCCCTTGTTTTCCTCTCATGTCTGTTAGTTTTGCTTCATTTGGTGCCAAGCTATGTTTACAGTGATTTATTTGCCATGTTTTTCCATGTGTATTATGATCGATTGCAATGAATGAAGAAAGACATGGAAATCTTTGACGCAACTCCATATGAGAGAGTCGGGTCATAGAGTACTGTAAACTAGATAGTAATATCCGCTGTTGATTGTGCGGGGTTATGTAATTAAGTGACCAATGACTGTGCAGCTGCATTGTCACAATGTCAATAATGTGTATAAATAGAGTGACGTGTGTTTATAATTTCCTATATTTGCCGCATTTCTCATGTTCTTTATGGTTTGTCACAGCTCACTGACTGCTGTGGGAGAGGAGGAGGTTGAGTGAAAGGGAAAGTCGGAGGAAGAGGGTGGAGAGGAAGGCGAGGCACATAATTGTGGCTAGCTGATTTAAAGCCAGCTCTTTGGTCTGTAAAGTCCCACTGTGTACTGTATGAATTACCCACACGTACCTTTTACCCCTTACAGTTCTGTCATGGGAAAAATATTTTGCTAGTGTTACTTTAACGCATTTTTCATTGGCTACTTTTCCATTCTTGTGTAATATAAAATCTTTAACTTTTATGTACCATTGCATAACGGGGGTAGAAACTTGCCAAAATGTATTATTACAGTTCTCTTTTGTTTTTTTTTCTAAATACAAACAACCCTTTCTGGACTTAACTGGATTTAACTACAGCCGCCAGGTTTGTTCAGGGATGGAGGGTCAAAGGTTAGCGATCTAACCAGCAAAGCTTACTCATGCAGTACAAGACATCGTAAACAATCCATTTTGCACCATCTGCAGGGGCGTCAAATCCCTTACTAGTGCTTGTGACACACTAGTGAGGATAAACACACACACTAACATGACCAGATGGGGTCATTGAGGAAGTGACCATCTGGTTTCAACTGTAACATCAAAGTTCATGTTGAAAGATTGCTGTTGCATTTCAAACTGGACATGTGTAGTACTGTACATGTAAACACATGCAGTTTTGTTTCTGTTTTCTATGCTGCTTACCCTGCCATAGAAAGATACTAGTCTGTATGACCTGAGCAAACAGCCATAAATGAGCCTCACATCTATCTGGTTTGGAAGTCAGAAACAAGTACAGTAGTAGTAGTAGTAGTAATTGGAAAAGAATGGAAAAATGTCTTCTTGTGGGAAACTTCAAATAAGCAAACTGGAGGAAGTAAATGGGAGATTTTCCATTTCCGTGCTGTGATAACAGCTGAAGGACTTGACCCTACTTAACTGGGTGGTGGTAATATAATAAAATAACTATCGGCATGTACACATTCTGAATATCATTAAGACCATGCAACGGATTCTGTGTATAAAAATTGACAATAGATCACCCAATGTCCAGGCGTCAAGTAGTCCTCTGTAAGTACATGGATTTTGGTGTCCGTCGTTATGGTCCAAACACAGTGCAAACTATGCCTTTTGACAAAAAAAAGGCTTGGATGTGTTTATTTGGCAATGTTACAATGGGTTGTGACCATGTGTCTCAGTCCCTAGTCCTAAATGGTATAGTATCGTTTCTTTAAGCCAGTTCCTTTTGAACTGAACTTGATGTCATTGTGGTCTGAAGTTTGTAACCAATATGAGTTTAAAATGAAAAGCAACAACTAGTTTAAGTTCTTCCCATAGTGCACTTCTCCCAGCAGAAAGCTGCTTCCCAGCAAAACAAAGCAATGCATAATGGGAAGCAGTAAAGATAGGTGTTTACCATTGTTCGCTAGTAGTGGTACCTGGTACTACTGAGTTCCTGTGTAGATCATGATAGGGTTCTGCCAAATAAAGAGCTCTTCGTAATATGCCGTTTTATGTCGTAAACGCATGCATTTAACAGTCCGGTGTGGCTTGTATATGTACAAATCAGTTTTCACTCTAAATATAATTGGTGCAGCTTATACACTATATTATTATATATACCAAACTATATTACTTTTTGTAGTACCTGATCCTTTCTGTAATACAAGATCCTCCAACTTGCCAAGAAGTATAACTAGCATGTGTTCGTTGTCCTCCTTCATTGTTCTTGTTAGCCTGTCTAGTTTGAACTGATGCGTTCAATGAAACATCCATATACTGTATAACATGGCTCATTGTCTTTGTTTTCAATGCAATATTAACATTGGCATCCAAATAGTTTAATTTTCTAGCATGTGAAAGCGTGGCTGACACACCATGACCCCGGGATTATGGAATACCAGTATATTTTTCTGCATTATTACTTGTTTTTTGTGTATCTTGCCCAATATCATACTTTGTTTTCATGATTTCACAATGCTGTTGGTGTAGTGTGTTTATGTACTGGTGGATTAAAATGCTTATACTGTACATATACAGTACAATATACCCTATGTGCATGCAATTGTTTAAAAAAAAAAAAAAAAAACGAAAACGGTGTATTCTCTTTCTCAGATATTTTTGGTCTGTGTGTAAACTTTGATGGGTTTAATCACTCATCTGGTATCAGGTGCTGTTGCTCGCTGAGCTTGAGTATCAGCGTGAGATCTCGGCTATTTGTCTTCTATTCTGAGATCCCCAGAAGGAAAAGCCAGTTAATTAAGCTGCTATAAATACAAGACCTCCATATAGCAGGTCACTCTTAAACCTGCTGCAATTTGGCTGATCCTTATATAGTCTGAGCTGGGCTTTCGCTCTTTAGCCTTAAAATTTAGCCCAATTAATAATAAAAAAAGACAATAATTGGCATGAATTACCAGTCATCAAAGCATTGTATTATAGGATAATATAGTGCATCAATTTTGTTTCTGTTGATACTGCCAGAAAAGTATTGAACAGACTTTTCTGCTTTTCTATGCAAACTGAGCAGGCCAAAAAATGCCTTATCAGCACTGCAAACCACAACCTCATTGAGAAACATTCATACCTCAGAGTCTGTGTTAAACCATGCTGCAGTAAACAGAACATTGTTTAGTAAAGCGTTACTGTTGCACTCATTTGCATTAGATATAGGAGTAGCCTCCACTACAGTATAATAGATTTCGAGATTATTATATATTTTTCATAGATTATGACTGATAACCCCATACCATTACAATCAAGGGAATATACACTATTGTTCAGAACTTTGCTAATCACTTATCTACCCAAAACAGCAGCACCTACCAAAGCAATTTCTTAGGTTAATTACATTGTGGAGACTTACCGACAGTTTGTTTACTGTATACAGTATATGCCCTGCGATTGGCTGGCCACCAGTCCAGGGTGTACCCGCCTCTCGACCAAAGTCATCTGAGATAGGCTCCAGCATACCCCTGTGACCCTAATGAGGATCAGTGGCATAGAAAATGGATGGTATTGTCGATGGAAAATAATTTGTAGGATAATTTTTGTTCAGCAAATTGTTATTGTGACAAACCTAGTTATTAATTTACTGAATTGTTCATTTTTGAATGCTGCCAAAAACACACAAAATGGTAGAGCAGTGTATTTGTGAAAGTATTTCCAGTGAATTAGGGAAACAAATCCACACTTTTACTTTCACATACTGATAAGTATTGAACAGTACAAGTCAACAGATTTCCCAAGAGATTTCTACTGAAAAATAAATAAACTTGGTCTTACTTTGGCTAAAGTGTACGTTTGTGAAAATTCATGTGTACTCTTGGACCTTTTAGCCTGCATTTGAATCTTCTTCTGATACATTACATGTCACACACACAGTGTTTAGTGGTTTTGGCCTTTCAGTCAGCGAGTATATTTTGATCTTTTGTGTGATTTACTGCTCTGTTTGAGGCTTTCACCACCATGCAGCGCTGCTCTCACAAAACTGATTTTGGAGGTTCACTGTATCCATGCAAGGATGTAGACATGCAAACCACAGTCATCGCTCTCCCACGGAGCCTTCTGTTGAACAACAGACAATATTTATGCAAACACACACACACCATTAGAATTATAGATAGAGGTAGAGATTTAAAAGGGGTGATTTCAGGACAGCAAAGTGGAAGCGGTGAGGTGCAGGAGAGAAAATGTGCAGTGAAAGTATAAAAGCTGAAAGGAGAAGAATTAAAAATTAATAGGAAGACATAGAAGAGAAGGAGCGTGTCACATGAGAAAAGCTGGAGTCAAGGAGAGAGGGCACAGAGAGCTACAGAGTGTAGAGTGGTGGTGTTTCTGCCATACAGTGGAATGCATGTATTGATGGTGTCAATAGCTGTATCCACCTCTAATTGCAAAATATGTGTTCCTTCATTTAAAGCAAGATTTATTTCATCTGGTTGTCCTATGTTCTCGACTGCCATGTGATTTAACGTGGGTTAAATTCAGACCTGTGTCAGGATTGCATTGTTCATTTGTGAATTTTGATCCATCTCATCAATTATATTTTTTCTTTTCTTTTTCTTCAAGAGCGATGAGCAAGGTAGAGTTATCATCCTGTAATACCTTACGATCATAGTGCAATACAATTATTATTATTTTTGCCTAATTTGTGCTACATTTTCCTGTGTCGCTCTGTTGTTAGGCTCTTCATGGCACCATAAAATATCGAATCCTTCTCATTCAATTACATATATGGCCCTATTTCTGCTTGTGGGCCATTGAGCTTTTTCCTTGGCATTGTGGTTTGGCAACTGCTTTGAACTTCAGAAGTCAGCCGGTTAGCTTGACTTGCTGGTGGCTGTCGTGCCACTTGCAATTTGGTAACTTTGATTTATTTCAACAAAACCATACCGCCCACCGATCCGAATTAAAGTCAGTTGTGTCAGACAACTTTTCTGTTCTATCACCTTATCACCAAGTGTGGTCAGGGAAGCCCCAAAATAGTTTAACATTCTTTGTCTACAGTATGATAAAGTCATGACTCAAAGTTGCAAAAACCTAAATTATTTCAGATGCCAATCATTAAAATACATATTTCTATTAATTTTTTTCCTTCTCCCTACAGGACAGTGACATCCAGAAAAAAATCGATCATGAGATCAGGATGCGTGACGGCGCCTGCAAGCTACTGGCTGCCTGCTCGCAAAGGGACCAGGCCTTGGAGGCGGCCAAGAGCCTGCAGACGTGCAGCACCCGCATCATGGCCTATATGTCTGAGCTGCAGAAGATGAAGGAGGCTCAGGTCATGCAGAAGGTCACCCGGAGGTCATCAGATGCCGGTCCCATGGACGACCGACACCCATGCAAAGGGAAAGTGGCCATATCAGGCAAGTACCCAATGATAACTGGGTTGTAAAGAAATAAATCACATCATCAGGTCAAGTAGGGAAACATTAGTTTTTTGCATAATTGGTTAACCAATCAACAGACAGTAGTGTGTCTCAACACTTGAGATAATAGGCACTCCTTGAGGAAAATATGGTATGTGGACATATTTCTTTTAATGTGTTATGTAAAAGGCAGAGGACAAATAAAATGATCCCCATATGTGGAGTAGAATTTAATCCTACCCGACTTGCTCTTCATTACTGCATAGTTGATATGATATAATACTTGATATAATCCTGTTTATTGACTGTGGTGAGCGTGCTGACTTGCACATGCCGCCCATCACATCAGCAGTGAGCCCGAGCAATGAATGATTATTGGGGTAGGAAGCGCTGCTTGTCTTATAGACACCCGGCAGAGACATAACTCATATCAGGTAGCGGGACAATAAAAGTGACATGGTTAATTTCCGTCAGGCTGTTTATTAACCTAGTGGATGAGTAATGGCATTTATACACGCACACACACACACACACGCAGACACTCGCACACTACATAGTTGAGTCAGTTGAGAGCAGGAACACACATCAAATTGGCAGGAACCATGATGAATGTTTGTGGACTAATCCTTGTGTCTTTTCATGACAGATCTCCGTATCCCTCTCATGTGGAAAGATACAGAGTACTTCAAGAACAAAGGAGGTGAGGGTCCTTGACTGTATGATTGGTGCCGAATGAGGCATGCATATATCGGGTTAATAAATGAGTCATCTGAAAGGGTTCAGGGCTTGCGTTCTTCACCTTTCTAAAAATTGTAGCCTTACAGTGATAAACACATTTAATCCCATGTTTTTTGGGCAAACCTTTTGCAGGCCATATTGGATTAAAATAATTGTGGGAGGGGCTGTCTCTATATGCTGTTGGTGGTCATCAAACAGAACAACATACTTGCGCATGGTGCAACAAAACAAAAACAATACATCCACTGCAGGGTGAAGCATTACAGAAATGAACTACTATGTGGGTGATAAACAACAACTGAGTGCTAAATATAACTGTTATTTCCAAATGCCCGCGAGGCATGCTGTGTGGTCAACAATATGAACTATGAACAATAAAACATTGGATATCAAAAGTATGTTAACGTCTTTCCTTGTTTACTTCTCTGGCGACCTCAACATATTTTGCAATGGAGCAAAAATACAACAAAAACGGCAAAATTTGGGTTTTTTGGGGGGGGGGTTGTGCAGATATTTATTTGATTGTTGGTTGCACATGGTGTTTGAATCACTTTTTGTACAAGTTACAGATTGCATTTGACAATTTTGGTGACTTAAGCGTGATGTTAAAGGTTTTAAAAAAAAATTTTTTGTAAAGGTCTGATGGGCTGGATGAAGATGCCTGGCAGGCCTGATGTAGCCCGCGGGCCGGTGTATGCTACTACTAATGTTGGTTTCCTTTTTGCAGTCTCTTACTCCACAGTATCCACTTTTCTGCAAATGTCTTTTTGCTTACTGGCCCTCTGTCTTAAGAATTAAGATTAAGAAAAAAAAGTCCTCTTTTGAGAAATAAAAGCAGTGGAATCTTGGTCTCCTCCTTGGAAAAGTGCAGCTTCACCACAAATCAAAAAGTGTCTTAGATGTTGGGGGACGTTAGCAAACAAGAGGGGAGGATATATATTAGGATAGAGATTAAATGCTGATTACGGTGATCAATGAAGCAGAGTGATCAAACAAATGTTAAGCAGTTCACAAGAATGATCAGTAATATATGATGAATAAAATGTGACTGAATGTTGTCTAAAATAAGTTTTATTATGGGTTTTTGTTAGTGATTTTGTCTGTTTTTCCAGAAAGAAGTCTTGAAAAAGTGGGGTCAACTTCTTCATTTTGTATTCCGGGCCGTATTATGGCCAGTTATTACGGCAATTTATTGGAAAGCAATGTCTTTTTGTTCCCACTTTGAGAAGCACGGGCTGACCCCCAGCTCAGCCTGTGTGAATTAGCAGCACGCATTGAAGTGGGTCAAAGTTCAGCAAGATGCACAAGAGAGTGACTGTATCTCGCCTTAAAGACGTTCACTTGTCAGACTGGCTGTATTGAAAGACTTTTTGCACAGTGACACAACAGTGGGATTAAACACTAATCTTTCCAATGACCTTCTGCTTTCTGACTTCCTCTTGATGAAGTCATTGTGGGTTAATTGGTGTGCCGTCTTTTGGCAGCGCCAATGGAATTAATCTGCATGACCTGCACATACAAATGAACCCACAGACTCAGAGTAGACATTTAACAAAGTATAATGAGGTCATTAGGCAAGCCAAGCCACAGTCTGAGCGCAGGAGGCGCTGTCACCGTCATCTCATACGAGGTATTGAACACTTTTATGTGGGGTGGTAGTCAGTGGTGATGTGGGGATCCCACTAGTCTTTTGTCACCATAAATCCTGAACAATGGGGTCATAACTTTCCCTCACTGTTATTACATTTTTTGTGTTCAGAAGACAGATAACTGTTTTAATTTAGCTGAACTTTTTATTGTTGTGTTGACATTTATGCCTGTAAATGTTCTGATTCATCCAGGTCATTGTATTCTTCATCAGTTCAAGCTCAATGACTAGGTGGGACAAACAATAGTTTGACTAGATAAGACGGCTCTAGGGTTATGTTCACACTGCAGGTCAGTTCCAATTTTTTTTCTCATATGCGACCTGTATCGGATTTTTTCATGTCAGTGTGAACAGCACAACTCTGATTTTTTTCAAATGCGACTCAGGTCTCATTCGTATGTAGATATCAATCAGATATGTATGCGATGCGACTGCACTGTGAACGCTCATGGGGCATACATCCCACGTATACGTCACAGAAAGGTGTGTTTTACCGATACTTTAATGGTAGGAAGTAGTTGTAGTTTAAGGCGTAATTTATCATGCAAGACTTAAATAAATAATAAATGTACTCACCGATATAAGCAAAGGTTCTTCTCATCTGAGAAAATTGCCGAGAAAACCGAGAGCTGCCGAAGCAGCAATGTCTCGCCACTCCACCCACACTTCCATACATTGCCATCTTTCTTCTCCATCTTCTACACGAAATCATTTGGTTGGGAAAATATTGACTCCCGTTGCACAAAATCCTTGAAATTGCCACAAACGTGTTAAGGAGAGTATGCAAGTAATGTGCGGACCGATACAGAAATGTCTATCTCCAATACCAGCTCTTCATGATCTAAATTCAATTCCGGAACCAAAATAGTGATATGGTTTTTGCTTCTAGTATATGATTTTTATCCTGTGTTTTTTTCTAATATTATCTTGGCTATATTGTAAATCACCCCAATACCTCATTATACTTCACTGTTTAAAATAAATCAATCTATGATTACACTAATGTACACTACGTTTTAAAATTTACCAGACACAGTAGGTGAATTTGCACACAGTATTCATTTGGTATCGCCGATACCAGCCTGAATTTTTATTCAGTATCAAAACAGAAATGAAATCAATGGTATCACACGTCGCTAGATTCAGCAGTCTTTACTTCTGGAAACACACGGAAATGCGTGTGATGCGCTTCTGCGCATGCACGTCACTTTCCAGGCCCGTTGCGTTCACATTACAAAGTCGCATTTGTTTGGTAATGTAAACGATCACAAAAAAAAAATCAGATTTTAGGGGAAAAAATCCAAATTAGGAATCCTACCTTGTGTGAACGCAGCCTGAGCTGTCCTATCGCCGTATCTAGTCCGGTGTTGGCTCTTCCCATCATTGTGAAGCAGAATGACCAAGCATTGGATTGTTCACCTAATATAGGGAACATGACCTGGGTTTAGGCCAGGGGTAGGGAACCTATGGCTCAGGAGCCAGATGTGGCACTTTTGATGACCACATATGGCTCTCAGAAGTTTCTAAACACCATAACATTTATTTATTTTAATTGAGTTTCTTCTCCAAATATATATTACATATCTTGCTTTACAACTGGGGTGTTTGGAGTGCGATCCGAGTAATTTATTTGCCCGCAGCACAATCTAAAAATACAATTTAACAAAAAAAATTAAGGAAACAGCAAAAATAGAAAAATGAGCAGTAATTAAAAATATATATATTAGGAGAAAAAAGTTGTAATTTTTGGAAAATTTGATTGTGGAAATATTATGAGAATAAAGTCAAAATATTAAAGGAATAAAGTAATAATTATGAGAAGTTTTAAAAATGGAAAATTAAAAAAAACAGCAGAAATTGAAAAAAAAATGCTGTAATTTTACAAGGAGAGTCAAAATTTTAAGAGAAAAAACTCACATTGGTACGAGAATATTAACTTGTAATATGAGTAAAAACAATGTCATTTTAGTAACAGAGTTCATTTTTATTTTTTAAATGTCGCAATATTAACAAACAAACTTATATCAAGTTGTAATTTTTGGAATATTAGGTTGGGGAAAAATTTGGGAATCGAGTTAAAATTTTGTGGGAATAAAGTCATAATATTACAATTAAAAATATAATGTTTGTAAAGTTTTATAATGTTCTGTCCATTTTTAAGAACCACAGGAACCACAGTGTTAAAAATGACAAAATATAAAACCTTCTCAGCACTTCAATCCATCCAATTCAGAGACTTATTAGCTATTGTTGGCACACTTTTAGTTGTATTCACGTTTTAAAAAATAGGATAAGGCTCTCACGGTAATACATTTGTCGTTTATGGTCTCTTAACCCAAAAGGTTCCTGACTCTGGTTTAGACCGTCTTGAGACAGGTTAGTTTTACGCTACTGATGATGCGGTGTTGCAATAGTAATTCTGTCCTAGATGTACCTCTACCTCTAGCCTAGTAGAGCTGTCCTATCCAGTCAGACTAGTCTTTTTTTCACTTAGTTATTAAGCATGAACTGGTTGAGAGGTGGAACGTCTTCTAAAACAACTGAACAGTCCAGTTGCGATTGATTTTGTGCCGCGAATTGACATTTTTGCTACACAAACATACACAGCATCATACATTGCAGAAAATATTGGCATTTCTAATGTCTAGTCAAAGTGTCGACACCTTCTATGGTTTAAACCAGCCAAGATGACAGGAAGATGAAATACACTGCTGGTGTAATATTTTGTCTTTTGTGTCGTCCCTTTCAGAGCTCCATCGCTGTGCAGTCTTTTGTCTCCTGCAGTTAGGAGGAGAGATTTTTGACACCGACATGGTGATAGTGGACCGCACGCTTACAGACATTTGCTTTGACAACAGCATTGTATTGTAGGTTGCAAACTGACTTTCATAACCATGCAACACTTGACCACTTTACTTACGTACTGTATTTACCCTTTGGTAGCAATGAAGCTGGCCCAGGGTTTGAGCTGCGCGTTGAGCTGTACAGCTGCTGCTCAGAGGAGGACTTCTCAGCAGGGAGTACGCCCAGGAAGCTAGCCAGTAAACTGAGCTCCTCCTTGGGTCGTTCGGCTGGGAAGAAGCTGCGGGCGGCCATGGAGCCTGGACCATGCAGTCCAGTGAGCAATGGAGGGGCATCTCCTCTTCTGCTGCCTGTTCCTTCTGTACCGTAAGTCGCAATATGTGGAATCATTTGAAACAAACATCACATTGCAGGATAGTAAAGAGACATGCTATTTGCATCATAAAATAAGACTTAAATTACAAAAAGTGTTCAGCATGCCAGCTAAAGTCAAGGGCATAGAATAAGAAAACTAGGAAGCGGAACGTCTGGTCAAAGGACTGAATGACATGCAAATAAATGGCAAACTGAATTACAGCCATCCTGACGTTGAATTATTCAGCTGTCATTACAATACTGTTAGGGTAGGACTAATCTTTTGAGATGGTTATAGATCAATTTGTGGTGTGATTCAGAATATATTATTTTTTTACAAACTCTCTTCAAAGCACATTTTTTGACGGGTCTTAGGTCCGCTCACACGTAGGCGGGTATCTCTTAACGAAGGTTTTTTTCCACATTTTTGCTTGTCATCCACACGTGTCCGCAGATTTACGCCACTAAAAACGAAAGTTTTTTGAAAACCTCCGTCAAAGTGTGGATAACTCCGGTTATACGTTTGCGTATGGATACAAACAACCGGAAGTTTGCGTTTCCAAATGTCACTTCCTGCGGAACGTATACAGTGACGTCACAAACCCGACCCGTATTTACATGAGAAACAACATTTGATTGAATATTTTTCCTAACCTACAAAGAGTCCTGTTCAAGAGTTTTCACTGCTAACTACGTCGACACATTTCCATCTATCCCAGGGGCCCTAAGTACCACCTGCTGGCTCATACCACCCTGTCCCTGTCACACATCCAGGACAGTTTCCGCACGCACGACCTCACCATCTCAGGCAACGGTGAGTAGCAGCCAACGTCAGTCTGTCTTTTTTCCCTATCTTTTCTCAGCCAAATTAGCCATCTGTCGTTTTTTTATTTATGTCTCGCTCTTGTCACTGCATCACTGCACTCTCATCATTTCCGTGCCTCACTGCCCCCTCCCTTCACTTTCCTCCTCCCATATTCTCTGACAGACAGCCATTGTCAAGGTCAGAGGCCTAAAAGCTCTGCCAGTGAGGTGCCTGCAGTGTAAAGTTGGAATAATACAAGGGCCCCCCTAACACAGATGCCCAGTTTTATTCACTGGACCTTCGGCCATGTTATACACTTTCCTTAGCGCTTTGCCGCACATCCTGTATCTGCCGTTCTTTTACACCTCCAAGCCTTGTGTTTCTCTTAATGGGGAGCATTGTTTGGTGTGTTTGGGGGTGGATCACAGTGTACTAATGGTGTGTGTTTTTGCTCATCTGTCTGTCTGTCTGTCTGTCTGTCTGTCTGTCTGTGTGTGTGTGTGTACAGAGGAGTGCTCATACTGGTTGCCTCTCTATGGAAGTGTGTGCTGCCGCCTTGCAGCTCAACCTATTTGTATGACCAAGCAGATGATGAGCGGAGCTTTGAAAGTGTCTGTAAGTTGGAATTAAAATTTGCAGCAATGTTCATTTTTTTCTTTTTAAATGTGTGTTTGTGGTTCTAAGCTTCCAATATGGCACAAATCAGGCATATGCAGGAGGTCATTGAAGATGTACAATTTGGCACCGACTCAAATTAGAATTATTCGGCCAAAGTGGGTATGCATTCAATTGTTTTCTTTATTTTACAGTCATAAACATAACTGTTCAAGTCAGACTTTCTACTGTATATAGTGACAAATGACCACAAAATAGCATTAAGATGATGGCTACACTGTTTGTGTGGAGATGTGCTTGGTAAATAAAGTAGTGCACATTTTAAATGTCGCCATGTCGTAAATAAAACACAAACATGACAGCTCTAATAGTGATGACAATTGAAAACTCCTACAACCTGGACACTCAATTTATTCTGTTTTAAATGAAAAAGGACAGATTTCTATTTACTAAATATATTCAATGGTATTATATAGTATATTCTGTTAATTTTGTTATCTTGAACAATGTATAAATTTGTACTACTCCAAAAAATGCCTCAAATCAATTTCAGGTTTGTGTTTGCACACATATAAAGGCAAAAAAAAAAACAAGCCCAAAAACAAATAAAAATAACTGAGAAATGTACAGCTAATCCACATCATGGTATCGCCTGATCTCACCCATGCATTATCGTAATGGGCAGCATAAAACCCTGATTGGAGCATCCCTAACTGTCTTATATTTCGGGTCAAAAATACTTCACTATTTGACATTTGGCTTTCTTTTCTCCACCATTTTCCACTTCGTTCCTCAGCTGACCTCGTTTCTTTCCCCTCACAGCAGGTAGGGGGTGACCATCACAGTTGGACTAAAGTCTATGCTGTCCTGAAAGGAACCAGCCTCTCCTGCTACCAGCGACCAGAAGATGTGGAGGACACCGTTGACCCAGCTTTTACTATTGCCATCAACAAGGTCAGAGAGTGTTGTTGTGGTGACATCTACTGCCTATTCCGAGAAACCCGATCATGTGTGAATGTTGATTATCGGCTTCAACAAGTAAATAAGGCATGAAGATATCCCTTGGGAGACTGTCTACAATTATTTTGCAATTTAGACAAAAAGTTGTCATTTTAACGATGGTGCGTGTCTGCGTGATAGCAAGACATCATCATTAGTCATTCTTATTTCCCAGGTGTTTTCTAATCATGCGCCGCATTATCAGTCATTCCATTGTGACTCATGCAGCCTTTTTTTTTTGCCCCTGACCGTCCACACAGCTGACCCACTGCAGTAGTCAATCCTTTGTCAATTGCTTTGACTTCTCTAAAGGCAGAGCTGTAAGGGATGTAAAAATGGAATGGAGCAACACTGCCATCTAGTGGCTATGTTGTCAATTGCTTTGACTTCTCTAAAAGCAGAGCTGTAAGGGATGTAAAAATGGAATGGAGCAACACTGCCATCTAGTGGCTATGTTGTCAATTGCTTTGACTTCTCTAAAAGCAGAGCTGTAAGGGATGTAAAAATGGAATGGAGCAACACTGCCATCTAGTGGCTATGTTGTCAATTGCTTTGACTTCTCTAAAAGCAGAGCTGTAAGGGATGTAAAAATGGAATGGAGCAACACTGCCATCTAGTGGCTATGTTGTCAATTGCTTTGACTTCTCTAAAAGCAGAGCTGTAAGGGATGTAAAAATGGAATGGAGCAACACTGCCATCTAGTGGCTATGTTGTCAATTGCTTTGACTTCTCTAAAAGCAGAGCTGTAAGGGATGTAAAAATGGAATGGAGCAACACTGCCATCTAGTGGCTATGTTGTCAATTGCTTTGACTTCTCTAAAAGCAGAGCTGTAAGGGATGTAAAAATGGAATGGAGCAACACTGCCATCTAGTGGCTATGTTGTCAATTGCTTTGACTTCTCTAAAAGCAGAGCTGTAAGGGATGTAAAAATGGAATGGAGCAACACTGCCATCTAGTGGCTATGTTGTCAATTGCTTTGACTTCTCTAAAGGCAGAGCTGTAAGGGATGTAAAAATGGAATGGAGCAACACTGCCATCTAGTGGCTATGTTGTGTCCGAAAAGCCGTGACTAGTAATATGCAACATTTGTGTGGATGATGACTGTGTTTGTCATCATTTCAGGAGACCAGGATACGCGTCATGGAGAAGGACGCTCAGGGCAAAGCTCAAAATGTTTGCATCAGTAACCAGTATGGAGGGGAAGAGGTCACGCACATGCTGACTACAGACAATCGGGAGGAAACGCACAAGTGGATGGAGGCCTTTTGGCAACACTTTTATGACATGAGTAAGTACTTGTCACATTGCATACGGTCATATCACTTTCGGTATTACGGTGTTGGTTTGTGTTTTGAGGAAGATTGATTTTTTTGTAATCTTTTCCCAGTGGGATAGTCAATTGATTGACGGCCATTTATTTATTTATGTATTTATTGCTGCGGTAACTATGGTAACTATCTCCCGGGCCGGGTCGGGAACGTGCCGCTGCAAAAGAAACACAACAGAATTGGCACAGCCGGCGCTGCTTCTCCCCACACACAGAACAAGCGCTGTGTTTAGGGTCCCATCATCCACCTGGCAGGGGGTGGGGGCCACATACGCATCACTGCCATGACGCGTGCGTGCACCTTCTAGTCAGTTCAAGGCTCTGTCACAAATTAGAGAATAAAATTGCAAAATTTACACATTCTGCCATCAGTCTCTGTAGGTGTGTGTACCGGTTCATACAAGGTTTGAGCCCAACTCTGGACGGTTTGGGAGCTTGTAATTGGGCTGAGGGAGGTGGGGCCAGTCTCAACCACAATTTTGCGCACAACCCCTCGGGGGGGCGCCACAAATACTTGACCTTACTGTCAGCCTACAGTAGGTGTGCCTGTCCAGGGCAGGCTTGTTTCATTCATGCATATTAATCTTCCAGGTCAGTGGAAGCAGTGTTGTGATGACTTGATGAAAATCGACCAGCCGTCCCCACGGAAACCAGCCCCTGTCACACCAAAGCAGGGCTCCCTTTACCATGAAATGGGTAAGATGTTTACATACGATGTAAACACCTCACTTAGCGTAATCTGAAATATATTTCTCGGGGGGGGGGTTGCATGTGAGTGCGTGCATGAAGCAGTGTGCTTGTCTTTTTAAAGTGAAATATTCCAAACTCACAATCTGCTCTTGTTTTCTGCACTGCCAGACAGACTTGATCTCACAATTCTCACTCTGTCCTCTTTTCTCTTTCCAATCTTCCCTGTGTGCTCCTCACTCTTTCGTTATGTCTCTTGCACCTTTGCTTTTACCCTACCCTGTACATCTCCCTTTACTTCCTGCGACAAAAATTCCAATCATCTATCCATCATCATACAAAAAACTACCTTTTGCACCTTTTTTGTCTGTGCCCAACTCCCTTCCTAATACTGCCGGCAGCCCCTCTTGCCACGCCCTCCTGTGAGGGTCTCCTGCTACAGGACAATGCTGTGTCTGCTGAGATCCGTGCTCTTCTGTCCTCCTATTACAACGACAGGTGAAGTTGCAGGAGCTAGGAGGAGCCTGTATGCAGCAATAATATCTGCTTCCTCAAAAAAACAAGCGGATCCACCTGTTTTTGTATAATTTGCTTCAACTGCATATACAGCACCGTGCAAACATCTTAGCTTTAGCACCAGTAGCTTTGTGGTATGATTTGACTTTGTGTGTGGATATGTTGTGTTTGAAAACTGCCAGTTTCCCAAGGGAGGGAATCATGCTCTGCTCGAGAATCTCATAGTAGATGTTGGAATTCCTGTTTCTCATAATGAACCATAGTTCCCCAGTGTCCACAGCACTCATGCATTCTTGATGTAGGGAAGACACAATTATCTTGCTACTCACGTGTGTTGGCAGATATTAAGACAATAATGGCTTTGTGTTTTGTCTTTTCCAGCGGATATTAAATATATTCTGCTGTACACTCTGTACACTGACTACTCTAATGTACATCCAAGTTTCAAGTATATTACCTTGAGAATATACTGTGATAAAAATGATTACTGAAATATAAGGAGTATACTCACAATGATGAAATAATGTATATATTTCTTGCATTGGTTTCAAGTTAATAATTAGTAGTATACAGTGTTCTAATTTTAAAAAATACTTTTTTTTTTTAGAATGAATGTATATGAGATTATTTTTAGCGTGAGAACATGTACAGTAAGTTATTATGGGTGTGTGGCACTGAAAGATTTAAGAACTACTTTAAAATCTTTTACGGTTATAATAGCGTTGCTAAGCAACACGCGATCGAGTAATTACCTTTTTGCACAGCAGTGCATAAGCTTCCACACTGCTTTTTCTGAATATACAATGTAAGCGTATCCAAACGGCTTCTATAGAAATAGAAAAAGCTAGGGGGAAAACTTGATTTGATTAATTAGGTTTTAAATTACAAGTGGGTAGTTTTTTATATTGAAAAAAATGTGAACATTGAGTAAAGTCCAAATGTATTCATATCCTTTTGAGTGAAAGTGAATTTTAGCTGGAAATGATGCAAGAAAGTGAAAAAAGACTGAAAGAGGTTATTTTTATTATTTGTGCTTAGACAGTGCCCAAAAGGACAAGATCCTGGGTACAAGCGCTCGAAATGAGTTTTCTCTGCAGGGTGTCTGGGCTCTCCCTTAGAGACAGAGTGAGAAGCACTGAGACTCTGAGTAGAACCTCCGTCTTCCGCATTGAGAGGAGCCAGATGAGGTGGCTCGGGCATCTGGTTAGGACGCCTCCCCGGGGAGGTGTTCAGGGCACGTCCAACCGGTAGGAGGCCTCGGGGAAGACCCAGGACACGCTGGAGAGACTGTCTCACAACTGGCTTGGGAATGCCTCGGGAGCTGCCGGGAGGAGCTGGACGAAGTGGTGTCCATGCTTAGGCTGCTTCCGCCGTGACCCAACCTCGGCTAATTGGAAGAAAAAAGATGGATGGATGAAATGAGCCTCCCCGTAGAGAATGTAATAAATACAGTTGGGGCCTCCCCTACTCCTCAAAAAAAAAAAATCACGTGATCACGTGAAGAACATTTGATGGCAATATTCTTCTCACTCCCATTTCTCTCAACGTGAGAGTAAAAATGCCTTCATTTTGCCTTTTTATTTTTCCCCAAACAGTTTTGTTTTCCCTGAAAACGTCCTTCTCCGCCTGCCTCACACTTGGTTAAAAGTATCATTAATTTTTAAATTCTGTTAAATGCTATTTATTTATTTTGCAAAAATGAGTGTTTCCAGTATAATGTGTTTCAGGCTTTTGGCACTTGTGTCATTTTGCTGCTAAAAGACAAATAAAAATGCACTTTCACTGGCCAGGGTGTGAAGCATTTTGGGATGAATTCATGATTTAATACTGTATATTATGAAGTGTGTGTATTATTACTCTATAATAAATATTTTATAATGTCTTCCCCAGTTATTGAGTCTTCAGATGACTTTGGCAGCAGCGTGTCAGACATGTTGGCTCGGAGGATGCAGGAGTTGGAACTACGCAGCCAGCTAGGCACCTCCCCCACCTGGATGTCACTGTTTGAGGAGAACCACCCGAAAAGCGCCGCTCACCCTAGCCCGTGTACCTCTCGCCTGCCGGGCCACAGCCCGCTTAACCCTCATCGCCACTCCCGGAGCCCTGTGAGCCCCCAGCGAGGTCTTCTGTCCTCGGATGCCAGCCTGACGTCAGACAGCGACAGCCACTGCAGCACCAGTCCCTGCTCTCGCCACCATGGCTGGCCCGAACCCTCCCCGAACTTCTCCCTCTTGACATCCTCCCCGTCCCGCCTGAGGCCACGCACGCTGTCGCTGGACGCCAAACTCAGTACTCTACGAGGGAGGGGTTACGGAGGCGGCGGGGCCTTCCACTGCCCCTGTCAGCCTCCTGCCTCATCACGGTCGCCGCTGTCCCAGCGCAGCACGCAGACCACGCTGTCCTGCTCCAGCTCCACCTCCAGTAACAGCTCCAGCAACAGCGAGGGCGGACACAGCCCGGAGTCCTCGGAGTCCACCGCCTTCTCCCGGCCCTTGCCGGCTCGACGAAGCCTCAGGAACCTCAGGGCTAGACTAGACCCCCGCAACTGGCTCCAAAGTCAGGTGTGACCTCCTGAGTGGGCTCATCCATAAACATGTGACCTAGTCTCACTCGAGTGTTACAGAGCGCTTCATAGGCTCTGCTCGTTAGGGCAAACTGCAATGTCCTCTAAGACAAGACTGGTGCCAATCACTATGATGCACCAGTCCAGAAACTTCAAATGGGAGGTACTCACCCGCTCTGACAGAGTTTGCTGCTCGGAAGTAACCTTGTACCTTCACCAACATTCAACTGGAAAATGTTTGTTTAATGGTTTGCCTTTCTGGCTTCCCTATCTTTGTGTCTGATCACCCGTTTGCAGTATTTTTTGGACTACATCATGTGTTTTCTAACAAAGCTGTCCGTCTGTGTGCAACCATTACAAGTGAGCATGTGCAAGAACGCATTTAAAAAGTTATCTCATGCCAATACTGTGATGTCTGACTATTTAATAATCATGTTCTCGCAAGTATGATCTACTACCAATCACCACACACCATGCTTTGTTAACGCGTTTTTGCATGACTTTACTGACTTGAGATGATTTGTGTAAAAAGAGTTTGTTCAATTTTTTAAGCCGGTCATTACTGTGATCCCATCAAGGTGTCTTTACTTTGTTTATTTACCGTGGATATAATAGAAGCAGTACGTGGGTAGAAAAAAAGTATAATTGCAACAAAGTAATTTAAAATGTTGTAAAATAAAAGTGTAAAAGAATAACATTGGGACTTTTTTCCTGTAATATTCCAATGTAATATTTATTTAGACAAAAGTTAAGTTTACAACAAAGTTCCATTTTTGTTTAATAAAAATAAGATTAATTCATTCATTTTCTATTATAAGACAAAAATAGGAGTTTTAATTCCAGGATGAACCTAAACGCAACAGTCTGAGACTAGTAGCATTTTAGAGACCTTCCATATACAGTAGTTTATTAATATGTAAGACATTTTTCTTATTTTCAGTGTGGCCCTGGTACTCTTGTTTTACAGAAACTTGAACACGCCTCTTATAAAGTACGACTTTAAATATTTTTTATAACATGACACGAAATATGTCCTCTATAACTTCACTGAATCAAATCTATTCTGTCAGAAGAAATATTAACAACTTAATAATATGGCTGCTTGAATAAAGGCATCCTAAAGTCTAATTCTATAATTCTTGGAGCCTATCCCAGCGTGATGGGGTACACCCTGGACTGGTCGCCAGTCAATCGCAGGGCAGACAAACAAACATTCACACTCACATTCATACCTACGGATTATTTAGAGTCACCAGTTAAGCTAACATGCATGTTTTTGGAATGTGGGAGGAAACCGGAGTACACAGAGAAAGCCCACACACGCACAAGAAGAACATGCCACCGTGGGGCCAGATTCTAAGGTCACTAAAAAAATATTCTAGTAGTATTTTAACAGGGCTGTGTGTTCACTTTTGTCTGCACCATTTTGTTTCAAAGGCCAAACAATGAATTGAGTACTTAATTGTTCTTCCCTTTCCAACGCAATGTGAAACATATATTTGGTAATTATTGATGGGACATGAACATATCTCTAATTCCCTGGTGGAACAACTTTTTGTAAGATTTGGTGGTCGGCTGCAGAAAGTAAAAGTTTGGTTGCACTCATCTTGGACGTTATTTTTTACTGTTACTATCTCAAATGCTTGCAAGCAGCATTTGTAACTGTACTTTATTTTTGAAGGTCTAAAGGTTGTTTCTTTTTTGTTAACATTAGCATCTATATTGACTGATACTGTAATATTATCATAAGCTATGAGGTCATCATTGTCATCATAGGTAATACTGACCTTCAATACTGACAGGCTTTGTGTTTTGCATGTAAACCATCCGTGGAGACATGAGAAATGTGTCAAAAATGAATAATAGTAATAAATGGTTTATTGGTTTAAGGACTGCCATCCATTCTGTTGGTAATAATGCAGCGTATTTGTATAGATAAAGAAATACTGTATATCAACACATACAATTCTCACATACTACATTGTAATATTATCCAGTATAACCAAATATAAGAATGAGCATTATATTAAATTATTACAAATTCTGAGTGTGGAATTCATTCTGAATGGCATCTTTAAGTACTTATGACTACATAGTGTAGATGCCCTATTTAATGCCCTACTCTCATGCAGCCGCTTATCCTATATATATATATTATATATATAT
>QODF01000061.1:237605-357133 GCA_024372805.1 Oostethus manadensis
ATATATATATATGTATATATATATGTGCCAGTGAGGAAAAAGATGTGACACTGGCAAGTATTGACGTTGACAACGATTCCAGTCTTCAGCTTTCGCCTCTTTTACTTTTTTCATTGTCATACTATTTCCTTCCTGGCCACTCATTAACTTGAAAGTCCTACCAAGAAAACTTTGACAGTCGAAACAGAAAAATGTCATTGGAAAACATAAAAGCGCTTTAAATGAGTCTGATATTTATTTTTCAATAGCATATTTTTCAGTGTCAATACTTTGTTAGTATTTTTTTCTACAGTGCCAAAAAATATACAGTATATTTATTTGCTCCCATAAATGCTACAACACTGGCATTACATTGAAATTCAAGAATTATGAAAAATGAAAGCAGTCACTAAAAAAAGATGGACATCCAGAGGAAATTTGAAGACAGACATAAAAAAACCCTCTGCTCTTTTTGACATTGTAATGCATTTTATTTTTTAGTGCTCATTTCAATGTCGATACTGTATATATTTTTCTACAATACCAACTTTGTTTTGGTTTTTTGATTTCCCTCCTCGACCCTTTCCTAAAAGCCAGAACACTGCCATAAAGTTGAAATTCAAGGAAAGAAAACTACATGTGAAATTGATGTGCAGCAAATTGCCAAAATGGAATGGCTTTTGAGCATACAATTATATTTTTAAATACCACAATTAGTCAATAAATTGACTGTTAATTGAATGTTAATCAAACCCCAATTGCTGAACAAAACAACTGCAACTAATTTAAGTGTATATTGATACATACCTTCATCTGCAAAAGCCTGTCACGTGAGCACATGATGGACAGTACCCGCATGTATTCTTGTACTTCTCTCGGTTGTCTGGCAACAAACCCCTTAGGAGTCAACATCTGATGATGTGAAGATGAAAAGTATGTAAAACACGTCTCAGAGCCGGCTGGCAGGCAGACGCAGGCTTTATTGTCAGTGTTGAAACAGCCAAGCCTTAATAGTGCAAAGCACTGTTACAAACATAGGAGGTAGTGGAGTCCTGCAGTATGCATAGAGACATACAGTACTATGGACATATTGACTCTGCTTAAATACCTCCCGTGCAGTGTTGTATTACGCTTGTGATATATATATATATATACGTATATATATATAAAAACATACATCACGTTATAGTACAAGAATTACATTGATCAGTGCTTTATCTAGTAGGCTTCATATATAATGCTGATTATGATGTAATTCATTTTCTATGCCGCTTATCCTCTTTAGGGTCGCGGGTATGCTGGAGCCTATCCCAGCTGGCTTTGGGCGAGAGGCGGGGCACACCCTGGACTGGTTGCCAGTCAATCGCAGGGCACACGATGTAATTCAATGGGAACGTACTAGTTTGGCGATAATAGGACTTGTTGTGGATGTTCACATGTCACGTACAGATAAATACAAGCTTCTTTTATTGTGCAGTTTGTGCTTCCTCCTCCGACAGCTCCAGCTAGCATTTAGCAGGCACTCCTTGGGTGCGAAGCCCTCAGCGCCACCCCAGCCACAGTGCTCCACGCCCAAGTGGAGAACTTGGCCGGGCAGCTTCCCGCTCTGGTGATGTACTGGTTGGCGATGCGGTGGAGGCGTTTGGCGCCGAAGGTATGGTAGTGTCCCGGCAGGACTTGGTCCACCTGGTCATTATTTGATTTATGTTATTCAAACAAATAATATACAATAATAATGTGACTATTATTTGCTCTAAAGACTGCTAGCTATTGGATTTTTTCCCCCCCAATGGTTTAGTAAACAACATGTTTTTATTTAAACACTCACACAAGGGATGTGTGTCAAATTAGATTTGATGTCATTACCAAACACAAGAGTCAGAAATGTAATAGCGGATGCCGTGGGATGGTCACATGTCCTACCTGCTCGCTGTCCACCAGGCCCACCAGACGCTCGCAGCTACCGATGTAGTCGCTGACGCGGCTGTACGGCAGCCAGTCGATCATGGCGCCGTCGTACACTACGTCTCCGCTGAACAGCAGCTTGTTGTCGCGGTCGTGGAGACAGATGCTGCCCCGGGAGTGGCCGGGCATGTGAAGCACCGTCAGCTGTCTGTCGCCCAGGTTGATGACGTCACCTGCACAGGAGACAGAAAAGATGGGTCGGGTGTGCATCGTGATGTTGGTTGTACTGCTGCGATGGGGTTTAAGTCAGGTGTGCGTCATGAATGGCGGGATGGTCCGCCTGCACTGCAGCATTATGACACAGCACAGCGTCGCGTGCACAACACACGGAACCCCGTCGATGACTGACCTCTCTTGTGTAGGCTTTTGTCACCTGTACCATGTGATTCTTCACTGGAATCATATCTACTTTGTGCATTGTGAGCGGTACAGAAAATGAATGAGAGTCTGTGATTGACTCCCTACTGGTCCGGGGTGCACCCCGCTTCTAGCCCAATGACAGCTGGGATAGACTCCAGCTCACCTGTGAAAATAATGAGGACACACAGTATAGGAAATGGAGGGATGGATAGATGAATGAATGGCTGGGAGTCTGTGGCGACCACCCCAGGGTGTACCCTGGTCGGCTGGGGTAGACTCCAGCTCACGAGCGGTTCCGAAAGTAGCTGGATGGATTGTGGGTACGTTTAGCATTTGTGCAAAAATCAATAACAGGTGGATAGCCAGCCTTCTAAATGCACTCTGCACACATTGCCAGATGTTAGCACTACAATCTATTATACGGCCTGGTCTCTTGATGACGTCTCCTACCTTCCTGCAGGATGTGTGTGGGCTGCACAGCCTTCACTTTGTAATGTCTGGCCCTCCAACCAGGACTGGGAGCCTCGGCGATCTCCCTGTCACTCAGCCAGGTGACGGTCTCGTAGTTGTCCCCGTTAGCAAGGGCCTCCACCTCCGCGCTGTGGACGCCCACCTGTTGGAACTGATGCAGGCCCCCAGAATGGTCGAAGTGGGCGTGGGTGGCGATGGCCAGCAGCGGGTTTTTCCTCTGCGGGTCTTTGCCAAGCAAGCCCAAAGCGTCGATATAGTCCGGTAGGCTCCTCAAGCCTAGTCCCGTGTCGATCACCACGTCCTGGTGGGAGCCGCGGAGCAGCCAAATGTTAGCCCGGTTCTGCGACTGGTAGAAGCGCTCCTGGATCCAGTAGAGTCCGTCTCCGAGAGACTTGTGAGCGTACCAGTCGGCGGCAGACATGCCGGTTCATGCGCGGTTAGATGAGGGTGCCGAAGGAGCTGTCAAGAGCCTGCTAGCTTAGCTTGAGCCTATGTTTTCATCGGGGTTAACGCCACGGACGCTGACACGCCCGTGTAGCAGGGGTGACCTGCGATTGGACGAAAATGCGGAAGACAAAAGTGCAGCGTTTCGCGGCTATTGGCTGAAAAATAAACCACGCCTCTCGTGACATCATTTAAAGGGGAAAGGAGTGCGCGGTCAGCGTAGGCATGCTGACTCGACTTGGGAAGGTCCACGTTGCTGCTGTTGGAAAAGAGTAACACTTATTCATGCTCTTTAGGGGTGAGTGTGTTTCATTTAAAACGCGTGTAAACAACCGGCAGACCGGACCGTGTCCGTGCTCATGACCCGCTAAAGCCACGCAGCCTTAGCGGACTGTGCATGCTCGCCTCCATGCATCATTTTGGACGGATTTTCCATTCCCATTAGTGAGTATGATCATTTATACTCACTTTGTATACTTTACTATCAATATGCTGCATCATTTCAGGGCAATACAGTACGCTGCAAGATGTCAACATGTGTCCTGACATGAGCACATGCTGGACAAAATGACGTAATGCGGTGTGCGTGTGCGTGTGCGTGTGCTGCAGGTTTGCAGCAATCATGGCAGGTAAGGGGCGTGGAGTAGCTGCTTTCACCTTCAACATCGAAGCTCTGGGCATCGGCAGAGGCAGCATGCCAGAAGCCAGGGTGGGGCCCAGTCCACTCTTTCCAGTAAATCCAACACACACACACACACGCACACGCACACCATCACGCTTCCGCTGCTCAATCTGGATTTTAAATAAACCTGTGACTGACTGATCAAAATATGTCCAAACTGTGACATCGAAATACAAATAATCCGTTCCACAGTAAAGCTGTCACCATACAACCGCTGCTGTTAAGAGCTTTTCTGCCTGTCACTCACAAACACCTATGACATGGAACGCTATCAGAGGGGCTGATGATTTTGCTCAAGGAAGCATTCTCCATCAGCTGAGAAATGACATCCTGTTATTGCAATTACCTTTTATGCCTTTAAAATCTCTTTACAAAAATGGGTCTTGAAAGAGAGGGGTCCATCTTAGGTTGGGGTCATTTCGAGTTTGACTATTTTATTGAACCGGGGAGGATGGTGCAATATGTAATCTTTCTTCTTCCAGGTCACAGACTTCAAACCTGTGCCACTGAAAGTTGGTGAGGATGAGGACTACATGCTGGCCCTCAAACAGGAGATGAGGGGAACCATGCAGAGGATGCCATACAACATCAAGTTCCACTCCAATAAGGCCGGTGAGGAGTGCATTTCAAACCTCCGACTAGATAATTGGCCACTGTGGCGTAAGATGTTGCAGCACTTGGGAAGGGACACATGCTGTTTAAGAAGCATGGGAAGGAGGAATGGGAGTAGGCCTTTCTTCTTGAATCTTATTTGTTCTGTTGTGCATTCCAGTCACACTCCAGTTTGTACATGTGATTTTGTACTAGACCAGTTTCCATCTCAGGGTTTGGGTTAGTATAAAGTTTGCATACGCTCATTACGGCCGTTATTGTTCTTGAAATTTGCCATTAGTTTGGAGTATTGGGTTGATCCAATGGGTGCTGTCAAATTAAAAAACATTTTATGCTGCATTCTGGAACTCTCAGCACCCCTTATTACAAGAATTAAAGGAATTTATGTGTATATTTCAGCTGCTGTATAATTTTGACCATGTGCAAATGAGAGAAAATCCAAAATAAAATCAAATTTGTGCACCCAATTCTTCTTTTAAAAACGACTGCAGATGCAGGTTTTATAATCATTATATCATCAACATAATACGACGTTGATGCCCATGCTGAGTATGTGAACAGAACAGTAAATGCGGTATGTGCTGGGAAAGGAGAATAAAGCACTGTCTTGTTTACTTGATGTAGATGTAGAGAAATACACACAGAGATACATGAAGCAAAAGCAGATGGATGATGAGGAATGGACACCAGGTAATTAGAAAAAAAAAAAAGCATTACAGTGGAACCTTGGTTAGCGTCCGCCCCAGTTAGTGTTTTTTGGTTAACATCAAAAATTTACACCAAAATTTTGCCTCTGTTTTTGCACATTTCCCATTTTGCATACATTTAAGGTGCACATCTTGTCATGTGAATAATACACTGCGTTAAGTTTATGTAATTGTTTTTTATCACAGAATGTCCTGTTAGAATCCTTCACTTGCCAACAAAATAGCAACCGGAAGTCAGCTTTCAACAATTTTAATACAGAACACATTTTTATAGTTCTATTGTTGTAATTTCCATGCATAAAACAATTCTTAATGCTAATAAATGATAAATGAATAGGATAAATGAACATTTAAGGTTACTTTAATCTTCATTAAAGACATGACTATTCCGAAAGAAGTGATGTGGCAGCGAGAACACCTTCATCTTCAACACCACCTTCCTGTTTTGCCATGAGTTATTTCATGAATTGAATAGTGTTTCCCACATTCTTGCTCAAAATGCTGGCACTCGTAACTTTCTTGGCTCTGTTTGGGGTTATAGAGGCGAGGAACACTATTGAAAATTGAATCTGTATAACATTTTTGGCTTTCTGGAACAGATTAATTGGCTTTCCATTATTTCTATTGGAGAAAAATAGATTTCAGTTCCTGTCCGTTTTGGTTGCAGTCGGACCTTCTGGAACAAAGTAAAGATGCTAACCAAGGTTGTGATGTGTGTATTGTATTATGAAAATTGGGAATAGCATTAATCTATATGCTTTATATTTTAAGACTGGAATGTCTTCCCAAAAGAGCTGATGCCACAAAAGAAAAAAACAAGAGTGAAAGCAGGTATTTTAATCACATTCAAACTGGCTGCATTATTATGCTTGGATTATGTTAGAGATTTTTAGTCTGCTTAAATGTTTTTGACTCAAAATGTGGTGGCGGCTAGATTAATTTGATACTAACTAGGCAAATCCAAACAGGCCCGAAAAAGAAGAAACCAGTGAGGATACCCAGCAAAAACGCCGAAGATGTGTTGACAAAATTGAATGTAAGTTGCTCAGGTTGTCTTTTTTTGGCGTACTTTTAATGTTCTTGTAATTTCATCAGGAGTTGGAGAAGAAAGAAGAAGGTGACAAGTCGGACGAAGAGAAACCAAAAAAGACAGGAAATGAAGAGGAGGAGGAGGAAATTGAAGGGGAGGAATACGAGGAAGAGGAAGTTGAAGAGGTTTGATCTGATTAACAAATATGTCAGAATCGCAAAGGACTACCAGATTTTATATTATTTAAACCATTTTCACTTTTTAGGATAATGACTACATCGAAAGCTACTTTGACAATGGTGAAGACTTTGGGGCAGGCAGTGATGACAATATGGATGGAGAAGCGACATACTGACTCTTACGACGACGTATTTTCATTATATTAGGTTGGACTGCTTTATGTTTATATTGTAAAAAAAAAAAGTTTTTTTTAAAGAGCCGTGTACATAAGAAATGCCAAACTGTGTGCATGCTGGCAATATTTGAAAATAGATTTCTTTATTCTCCAGCCTGTAAGAACATTTCCACAGGTTGAAAGGCACATACTGTCAACAGAAGATGCTTTTTCATAATCTACACAAGTGGTAAAGTAAAAGGTCTTTACACAAAACCTCTTATAATTCAGTCATTAGGGAAATACTGTACAATTTTTCACTGATCCTAATATTTTTTTAAAGGAATTCTTTCTATTTAACAAGAAAGGGTATCACTAATTGGTAATGTCCAATAGTGTACAATGGAACAATGGTTAAAATATATTATTTCTAAATTAAAACAATGAACAGGATTTATCCTACAAATACTTATGTAATGTGCAACATGGACCACATACTGTAAAAATTACTTTAAACCCAAATGCATAATTAAACCAAAAATGATTCAATGGAAATTACCTGTCCATGTTTTGGGAACATTGCATGAGGCTTCAAAGGCGGCAGCAGCATGAATGTCAGTCCATTTGCACGGTCATCTTGGTTTAAATTAATAGAAATATATAAAATGTCTGTTCCCACTAAAGTGACGTTCCCCTCTCAAGATTGCATTGTTTTTAATCATGTCGTCAAGAAGTAGTCATTGCAGAATTTTATTATGCCACTAAAGTGGCTATGTCTTTTCATGTTCTGCATTGTTCATGCTGAAGCCTTGTGGGGCTTCATGAATGACAGCTCCAGCATGTGGTGGGGAGCCCACTCCTGGATGACTGTCTTCTATAGGAATGTCACCGTGGAGATGTGCAGGAGGCATGTCCCGCAGGCCCTCTGTGGGCGTGCTGTGATGGCTGCCCTCACTTTTCACAAGGACTTCATAGTACAGCAGATAAAACACAGGCGTGACGATGCCGACTACCAGCATGATGACCACCGCCATCCACCACCTCATGCCCCAGTCTGCTCCGTGGTAAGGGTCTTTTTTCTCCACCGGTTTGTATTCTCCTTTTCCCAGCAATGGCTGATTCTGCTGGAGCGTTAACGAGGACACAACTTCACTTAGGCTGCTTCTCGATGGACCGGTGGATTTAACAAGTCGCTCGATGTCCTTGTCCTTCTCCATGAGGAACCCTTCCACGCTGTCTGCGGAAGAGGAAGAGTCTGTGGAGGACTCTACTGGGAGGGAGGTGATGGGTGAGGTATGAGTCAGGCGGTGGGCTTCAGAAGGGGAGGCTGATTTGAGGGGTCTGGTGTTGTGAGTTTCTGTCAGGACGCTGAAGCGTTTGACAGGAATTTTTACAGATCTCAGGGCAAAAAAGTCTTGCTCTGTCAGGAGGTTGTTTGCGCGCTTTAAATCTGCCAACTGAAAAACACAAGTACATGAGTTATTGTGTCATGCCTGCTTATTATATGTACAGTGGAACATCTACCATCAAGTGCCCCTTTCGTGGTAAAACTTTTTAAAATTTCACTTCTAATGAGGCTGAACTACAGTCATTCATTATGTCCTGCATGACTGCAGCATATTTTTGTTAAAGATCAAAAGGATTAAGTAGGAGTAGAGCTGCAACGATTAATCGATGAATCGATAATTAATCGATTATCCAAATCGACAACTATTTTGGTAATCGATTGTTTCATTTAAAAATGTACTGTAAATATCCTGATTTTAGCAACTCTAAAGAAACTACTTTTTAATATCCTTAGTGATTAATAAAGCAGACATATTGTATTATCTTTGTGTTTCAGGCAAAACAAGATACTTCACATATCACCTTTGACTTTGGAAAACAGCTATTAACATTTTTGCCTCTTTATATCTTACAAAGCAAACCACTTCAGAGATGTGTGTGTAAAACCATTCCCACGCAAAGTAAATGCCGTACTTCTGCTTAGGAAAATTTCTACATTTCTGCACTCTCTCCATTATCTCTTACCATGCACACACACAAAACCTACTGGTAGAGTGTAACTGCGCGTTTGACATTTGTCAACTGATGATTTATACTTCGCTACTTCAATTTCGGTGACAGCTCTTCCTCTTCGCTATAATTTTTGGAGAAGAAATGTCCATTCATGCATTCTCAAAGGTATTACTGCAGGGAACATTTAAATGTATTTTTTTTAAATCCGATTAATCGAAAAAATAATCGACTGATTCATAGATTATGGAAATAATTGTTAGTTACAGCCCTAAACACAATTATGTTGCTTTTTCTTTTGCTTCATTGTTATGCTACCACATAAAAATCAAATTACCGGCATAAAACTTGCTTTTAAACATGCACGTTAACTCCTTATTAGTTTGGCTTTTTAAAAGTCAAATTAACATTTGTAGATTATGAGATTGGAAATGAATTCTCTCTTGCATGGCCATGATAGTGGAGCGGAGCAGTTGTTCTTAGTGCATGCCAATTTCCACGTAACCCGAAATTAATTGTGGCCAAGTGGCCTTTGTAGCTAATATGTGTCAATGCTCAGAGGTTGTTGCTTTTACCTAAGCAAATATGCCCATTTTCGGTGGATATAACTACCGTACGCTATTACAGTAAAGTACAGTAGACATATGAATGGAGGAAGTCAAACGGTTGTACTTTGTGTAAAAAAAAAAAAGTAGCCACTGTGGCAACCTGTATTATTATTTTTTTTCAAATTACCAACCATCCAGGTTAAGATGCTTGTCATTAAATAAACAGAGGGCAACAGTTGTTTGGAAGGTAACTGTTTTGCATAATCACTTCAACGGAAACATACTTGATAGCAAACTGTGGCTCATATAATTTATTTCTCATGCATATTTGCAGTTACTGGCAGCTGAAAGTTCTTGCCTGGAAAAAAGCCAACAGGGAACTTTGCTAGTGACTTGACAAAAAAGCAAATAAAAATTAAATAAAATAAAAGCCCAAAGTCGCTAACCACGATGCTTTGTTTGCATGTGATGCAACAGGTCAACTGGAAAAGCCAAACCTTTACCCGCCCTGAAAGAAACATAAGCGCCTAGCGTGTTGGGAGGCACACATTGTATGGCCAATAATGGCAGTGGAGATGGCCAAATCCAATATACAGTAAGGTGTCAGTAGCCTCTTTCAACACATATCTTGAATGATTTCTGCACCAGAACGATTATTATATAGCTGATATATCTGTACCTTTCACACAAAACCAAGCAACTGGGATGGTATATTGCCATGTCTGTGCACTCTCGCCATCGCGCAATCAGATAATTAGATGCGTGACTACATCAGCAGCCAGTGGCAATATCTTTCAAACTCAAATCTCTCACGCGGGACCCTGCTTTCCGCTATACCATTTTAAACGGGTCACATCCAGCTTCTGATTCTAACGCAAAATGTGGTAAATTGCCAGGGTGACTATGACTACCCACGTCTGTGATGTTACTGTTTACACAAAACAGCACGACAAGAAAAGACGACTTACAAAGTGTACATATTTATTGTACATCCTTCGTAACACTGCATGGCCATTAGGAATGTTACTTATGATTACCTGCAAAGCTGCTAGAGGTTCTATGTTGGTGACAGAGGTAGCTGATTTCCATGGCTATTTTTATGTTAGAAGCACAGTTAACAGGACCTTCTTCCACATTTGATTTCGGTGAGTGAACACTTACCGAGCAATGGTAATGCAAGGCAATGCTGTTCAGTGTGTCCCCTTCCTGGATATCTCTAGTCAGGTAGACAATGTCATCCACCCTCTCCCTGGATGTGCTCCTTCTGTTTCTTTCTCTGCTACGCGGCCGCAGCTCATAGCTTTCCCCATCCTCCTCGGACAGTTCATTCTCTGAAATATTGGTTCCAAACAGGTAGGCATGACCGCCATTGGAAGCTTGAACCACGGTGGCTGCTTGGAACCCATAGTGCTGGCCTCGACCAGTCATTTTCACTGTATTGAGGCAGGGAAACAGCTTAGTAGTATATCATGATGCATGATTTCATTGACATTACCCTTCACAGTGTAAGCTATTTCGGACAGTGCATTTGGTATGAAATATTTACTTGTTTAGGCATGCGTAAAAAGTTACATAAAGGAATATTAAGTGGTTACATTTGCACAATTTAACATGTCTGAAAAGAAGTAGGAAAGAAAGCCTATATCCTCCCCCTTCCCTATGTCTATTACAGATTATTCATTCATTTATTCTGCACACAGTGCTTCAGAGTTTTTCTTTCAACACCAAGTTCCAATGATGTCATAATACCTGGATGTCTGTACAGTGAGGGAAAAACCTATTTAAACCCCATCTGATTTTGTAAATTTGCCTACTAACAAAGAAATGATCAGTCTATAATTTCTATGGTAGGCTTATTTGAACACAGAGACAACAATGAAAAAAAAAATCCAGAAAAATGCGTTTCAAAAAGAGTTATAAATTAATTTGCATTTCCATTAAGGAAATAAGTTTTTGATCCCTTTGAAAAATGTGCTTCAGTACTTGGTGGCAACACCTTTGCTGGCAATCACAGAGGTCAGCCGTTTCTTGTACTTGCCACAAGGTTTGCACACATCTCAGGGGTGATATTGGCCCACTCCTCTTTGCAGATCCTCGCCAAGTCATTAATGTTTCGTGGCTGATGTTTGGCAACTCGAACCTTCAGCTCCCTCCACAGATTTTCTATGGGATTAAGGTCTGCAGACTGACTAGGCCACTCCATGACCTTAATATGCTTCTTCTTGAGCCAATCTTTTGTTGCTTTGGCTGGGTGTTTTGGATCATTGTCATGCTGGAATACCCAACCACGACCCATTTTCAATGCCCTGACTGTATATAGGCATGGTTGGTGTTTGATTCCCAGCCAGCAAGAGACGGCCCTTCACACAGGAATGTTTTGTTAACATTTCAATACAAAACAGGACGATCTGCAACTCTGGAAAATCTAGAAAGCTTTCTGTGCAGTTTATCATGTGGAGCTGCTCTGTAGGAGTCCAGATGTCAATACAAAGGCCCGAAAATGAGTATAACAGATCCACTTCAAAAGGACCAAAATACGGCAAAATACTGTAAGATATGCATGTTATTATGAATGTACCTGTTACTACACAGCATGTATATAAACCCATAAAGCCTTGTTGGAGGTTTTGGGAGGTGCTTTAATAGTGGCCTTTGTAAGGTGGCGTAGGTGTGTCCCATTTCGTGCAGCAATGATCTCTCTTTATCCGTTTTTATACATTTAGAATGCATAGAAAAGAGATAGAAATGAGCTTATGTATTACATAAGTATTATAGATGGGGAAAAATTACAAAATAAGTGGTACGTCTTTCTCCGGTTCTCAGTTTAACTTGTAGATTTTGTAGTTGGTGCGCCAAGTGCCTCGATTTTTCCCCTGCTTCCTTAAAGTCGCAATACCTTCTTGGTGATGTCAGCACTGTCTTGTACTGTTTTGCACAAGCACAATTTATATGGCTACATCTGTTTCTGAGATACTGGGCAAAATTGTCCAATGATGTATAACATGTACAGATTTTTGCATTTATTTAATTGTATTTACTGACACAAAAACACTCACCCTATGTTAATAAAATATGTGTAGAAAGTACAAATCGGAAAACACGGGATTCAGCAAAGAATAAAACGGAATTTGATGAAAAGATAAAACGGACTTGATAGTGCCCCAGTGTTCATTGTGTTTACTGTACTCAACTCCATCACTTTAAAGAACCCTTATTATGTTAACAAGGGGACACGTGTTGAAGTTCATGTCATTACAAGGTGTAAACAAAGCAACGGAAGAGCAATGCCCAAATGTAAGAGTTTTAGCGCTTGCACGTAGACGCACATTATGCAGACAGTAAAAGTTGTGCATTTTAAATAGACACTTGCTGTATGAATTGGGGGTATTTATTGTTGGGTTAGTAAAATACCTTCATCGAAGGTTTACCGTTAAGGTAAGGCAAACTAAAGCACAGACCATGCTAAGGCTAACTAGCGTCACTGTATTACATGGTTGCTTAACAGTTCGATCGGTATAGTTTATTGTGATATGTTAAAAAAATCGACTGTTCTTACCTGAATAAGTGAACACCAATCAGCTAGTTATGCCCAATAACACCCATAACGGCGTGGGGGAGATAATAATCCTCGGTGTCACCTTTCCGTCGTTGTGTAGCATTACCTCGCCACATGCTAGTTAGGAGGCTACAAAAGTGCTGAGAGGCTACCGCTCAGGCCACGTCAACACAAATGTGACGTCATGACGTTGCCCGCGTCTGAGTGCTGCGCACCGTGTAAGCGCGAGATGGCGATGTCGTGTCAGACCCAAATCTAAACCCAGAGATTTCACGAGTATTGTCTAAATATGGGTTACACTATACTTCATATTTTAAAGTGGGACACGGCCAACGCTGGCACGTGAAGGGCCAAACAAATGTTATGCTAGCTTGTCACCTGTGTTGGGACAACTTGCTATGGCGTCATTTAGCTAGGCTTTAAAGCCTAATAATAATGATTCGAGCGATGACGGGTTATGTGCTACCCTTTGGGCTCACACGGTGGCGCCCTCGGCCGCCAAAGAGAATCCCCTTTTCCGAGACAAAGTGAGGATTAACAACATCCAGTCTCATTAGCTTCAGCCACTGCGCAACAGCTAGCTAATCTTTCCACCCGGTCAACGTGCGTGCGCGTGCGCTTATGAGTGTGCGCAGCCACAGTGGCTCTCCATGGCCCGCGTAGAGAGAGAGACAGAGAGAGAGAGAGAGAGAGAGAGAGAGTGAGGGTGGCGGGCAAGCCTGGGGGATCCGCTACTTTTTTTCTGACGGGTTAGAGTCCCGTTAGTTAGTTGGATGCAATACGCGCTCCCACTACTGACCTGTCTGAAGCATTAGCGGATATAACACCATCACAGGGGAGAAGGAGCATCATCCATGTTATCCTCAATCTTAAGGATATCACAGTCATTTCTCTTGGACTTGGACCGATCAGCCAAGGTGTAAAGGTAACATAACATTATGTTGTATTTCGTTATAGGAGAAAAAAAAGTTCTGTGAATGATATCATCTTATTATTGTTATTATCATTATAGCCAATTGATATTTCTAAAAGATGGACAGGTCAAGCAGACATCACTCTATAAGAAAACGATTAGAAATGACACGGTGCTAATTTTCTTTCTCACCCTGCCCTCCTCGCTAATAAAACTGAAAAGCCTAAATATTGATTCAACACAAGCACTAAATGAATGGCCGGCTAGCCCATTGACTACAGAGACAAACGCTTCCATGGTTACATGCAGGATCTCCAGTGTGATTGCTACTCTTTGTGTGGGCATTTTCTCGCCCACGGAAATCAAACAAGGATCCAACACAAGGGAGTAGAGAGCTTGGAGGGGGACACTCATAAAAAAGTCCCCCCTTGACCAATTTATAGGACTACTATAAGTAATCTTGGCACATTTGTGGTGTGAAATATTCCACTGGGATGCGGTCTACAGGATTTTACACCTTTATCAAGACTGTATGGTTTACACCAGTTGAGTAATTGCATGTGTCCACCTCATGTGTAATTGTTGTGACATGATGTCATCTTCTCTCACAAATCTCTTTTGTTGCCTCCTCAGTGGAGTCTCGGCACAGTTTAATCCTGTCTTGCACCGGGGAGGAAGGGAGGGAGCAGCTTCTGTAGCCATTCAACACTAACACCTGCGTCTCACTCAACCGCGTTAGTACAAAATGAAGCATCACAGCCTTTGTTTCCCGAAAAGAAGCAGCTAAAGCTGACATAAAATTTGCACACCTTGATTAATACTAGTGTTCATAAGCTCACATTGGTCCATTGATCCTCTCATGCGTTTGTTTGTCACTGTTTATGTCATTGCCTGGCAGGGGTCAGCCTTCAGTGGCCTGTGTGAGGGCCCGAATGTGATTCACGGGGAGGAAACTGTTTTACTGCCTGCTTTGTCCCTCCTTCTGTCTCAGCCTCCTAATGGGCAAGCGGCACAAAAGGGGGACAGTGCCGTAAACGGGGGCTGCTCATTGATGAGCGGGCCTAAAGGGTTGCACATACGAGACAGGGTGAGATTAATGATTACCGGTTACGGGAGAGGGATACCATTCCCAGTGTGTGGTGATGGCGGGGAATGAACACAAAGCTGTAGATGCTTTTCAACGACTTGTGTCCTTCCAGTGGGAATCGTTTTTGTGATGAAGGAAGTTTTAGTGAATGGGAAATATTTTTTGTATCATGCCAGTGTATTCCTCTCTGGACAGCGAAACACAAGTGTTAAAAGACACTTACAGGTATATACATGCCCTATTTTGGTGAGGACATACTCAGTTAATGTCAAGTTTTACACTAGCAACAGATTTTTGCGAGAGTGTAATTTAAAGACTCATTAACAAAATAGATGCTACAACACAGTTGCATTAATGCAAACGGATGTATGTACAGTACTGTATTATGTAGTACACTCAATGTGTGTCCCAGTGCTCATCATTTAAAAAACAAGTGCACAGAAAACACTTTTTTGTTGTTGTTTTACTATTGTTTCCAATCTGTCAGTCAGTTATGAAAAACAAATTGTAAGTATTGAGCCCCTGCCTTTATGTACAAAATCAACTAAGTGAGTCACTAATCCACAATGGCTGTACCTTTACATACAACTTCAGAAAATTACCATAAATGGTTATAGGTCATAAGTGGTTACATGTCTTAGTTTAATCTAGACTAAACTCTTTTGGGAGTTAAGAACACGTTTCTGACTTAGATCTTCCAGCATGTGACAGCTTGTCTTGGTAGAATGTGCAGACATGTTGGTTTACTTTCAGTCCTTCAAACCAACACCACAGATATTTGGAAAATGAGGCTGCCTGATCCATATTTACATGTGCCTTAGATGTACCGTATATTTGTGGTCCTTAATGTGTTGGATGAAGTTTTAAGCCTATTATTTGAAGCAGTGCTAAAAAATTGGAAGCAGTCTTTAATTGGCTACTAAGCAGTGCCTGAACACAACAGCACCAGCAACCTTAATAGTTGCCATCAGTTATTGTGGTCAAAAAAACATCTTTTCTCATGTGACTATATGGACTGATGCTAGTTTAAGGACTGCCTTTGTCCATGTGATCAACAGCCAGCTCAAATCATGTTTAAAGGTGTCAATTTTGGCACAGGGGCTGCTTCTTGGACATCAGTTCTTCTGTCTATGGTTGTATAAAACTGTCTTCACTTGCAGCATTGATATGTTATGTTGAATTCCTTATGACTTGTATGCATCCATGAGACTGCCATGTCATGAAAAGTTTCTTTCAAACTGACTGACCAGTCTCAGACACAATCTCAATTAGTCTTAAGTCTTCATGCCATGTTTCCATAAATCCCATAATGGGTTGTGCTTCCTGACAGGAGACAAGTTTTAGCGGTTGCTGACCTTGGAGCAGAAGGATAGGGAAGCGGTAGACCCTAAAAGATGGCCAACAATCCTGAGGTCTCTCTGGTGGTCCCACCCAAACTCATTTAATTCCCGTAGTACAACGGTTACTGCTTCAAACCCAAATCCGCAGCCCTACACTGTCAATTCACAAACGTGAACAGAGAAAAATACACATACAGTTTAGGCAAAGAAACACACACTGCTGTGCCCTCTTATATAAAGATGTATTAAATAGCATCTGGACTGGATGCATGGGCTTCACTGTCTCAACTTTGAAATAAACAAAATTGTTCCTTTAAAATCAATACTTAAGGAAACGACCAGCCTCTGTGGTACCATCTGGCACTCTGGAGTTATTGAAAGGGGCTCCCCAACACCTACTGTACTGGGATTGTGTGTCCAGCCATGTCCTTGTTTACAATTGAGAAGAGAAAAAAGGCCATTCTGAATAGCATGGTTTTCATTCTTCTGGAGTGGAAGTCTGCTTGCCAAAAGTTGTAGAAACAAAAGAAAAGAGGATGCCCACAAAACCTCAAAAGAAGCATGAGAGAACAAAACGCGTGCTCCTTAAAGTTGTGCGCTGTTCATTGAAACGTAAAATCCTGCTTCTTCTCAATGAAAATACAGCTTCTGTTCTGCTTGGTCTTTCTCTATTGAGAAGTCTTTTGAAATGCAATTAGCATTTCATCCAGGCCCAAGCAGTTACATGCAATGAAGTATTACCCGTTCCAAATTGAGCCCTTGGAGAGCACAACCTTGATTAATCCCCTCAAAGTTTCTTTCTGTCTGTGTGTCATACAAGCTAATCATTCAGCCTATGTGCAAAAAATGTTTTATACACCTTGGTTTTTACTCGATTGAAACCACTTTTCCTATACCCCCCATCCTACCCGCTGTTGCTCAAGTAGGAGAAAACATTCTTGCTTTTATTTAGAGGCATTTGAGATGCACTTAGTGGAACTTAAGGGCAGCCTGTCACAGCTGCATGAACAATACCTTGGACAACTCTCCCCTCTCTCAGTTTTTTTTTTTGTTCACAGTAAAATGCACATTTGATTGACAGACTCTTGCCCCTGAAGGAGAGAAAGGCCGGTGTGAAGTATCCTTTGACAATAGCCTGGGTGCTGACCTCATGCATTTTTGTTCTTTTATTAATTCGATGCTTTGGCATAATTTCAATGTGATTCATCACACACTGCCATCCTATTTCCTCCTCGGTTTTGCTGGACTAATGGTAGGCTGTCAATTCTTTCCCCCTTAAAAAGAAACACAAGTCTTTTTACAGGGGTACGGGTCTCTAAAATAAGGCCTATGTGTAATATGAAACCTTTGGCAGATTTAACGATGTACTGTACGTATGTTTTAGCTGTTCTTGCTCATCAAGTCTTTTAATTTCTCCTCTATATGGTGAAATCATTGACTGATCTAAAAATACCGGAAAGGAAAAACTAGATCCAAAGTGCAATTATGGGCTTGTGAATTGACCTGCCATGCAAGCCATGGCCACGCCGTTTGTGGGTGGTTTCTGGGTGGCATATAAAACACAAGTGCAGCTTAAACATACAACAACTCAATAAACACAGCGGAGAATAATGTGGATTTTGAAGGCAAGATCTCAGAAGATTTTTAAATTATATTTCTGATTTAGATGTGCCGCACGGTGGCTGACTGGGTAGCACGTTGGCCTCACTGTCAGGAGGTTCAGGGTTCTAATCTCCGTTGGGCATCTCTGTGTGGAGTTTGCATGTTCTCCCCGTGCGTGCGTGGATTTTCCCCGGGTACTCCGGTTTCCTCCCACATTCCAAAAACATGCATGTTAGGTTAATTGGCGACTCTAAAAATTGTCCATAGGTGTGAATGTTTGTTTGTCTATATGTGCCCTTCAATTGACTTGCGACCAGTTCAGGGTGTACCCCGCCTCCCGCCCAAAGTCAGCTGGGATAGGCTCCAGCATACCCGTGACCCTAATGAGGACAAGCGGTATAGAAAATGGATAAATAAATGATTTAGATGTCTTAGACTTAATTTATCTCATAAAATTTTCAAAGGTCTCATGTGACATCACACATTATGACTCATGTGCACATGTGTGGCTCCGTCTTTGTTGTTCTTTAGCTTTTATCTCCCTTTGATATTTGAGTATGTGTTTGCGTATGTTTGCCCATCCAATGTAACCAGAAAGTGTTCAGCATGGACGTGTCCGGACCATGACAGCTTCATGCCAAAGAAGCTGCATGGGGAAGCCCTTGATTAAGACTCTACAGGGTGATGTTAAACACATTGCTTTAAAACCTTCAATAGTCCAGTAGTAGGAACGGAGTATGAGAAAGGCAAAACCCATGAGCTAATTATATTCACAACACATTTTCAATGAGAGGTCTGGTATAGTTTGAACGATAAAAAGTGGAATGGTGATTCTTGCTGTCAAACACACACAGGACAAGTACTGTGCAGAGAATCCTGTGGTGTCACAGTTAACTACAGTCATCCACAAAGTCGAAGGCTTACTTTGAATAATTAATGCAGAAGATTACGACACTAGCCAATGTCAGGCGAAACCCAAGAGGCATCCTCGTCATGCTGCCCAGCAACCAGACACCTCCACAGCATGTCTGACTGGGATATCTAATAGATCAGTCAATGTGTGTATTGGATCTAATGCAACAGTCTTGAACACTGCTCGGCTGATAGGTGACTTGGGTCAAGCCACCCCTAGCTGAATTATCAGCAGGTCTGGTCACTGTGCTTATCAGACTTGAGCTGCTGAGAAGGGCCGTCTTATCCATCAAATTCATCCATCTTCTGTATAGGTGGGGCCTATCCCAGCGGGAAGCAAGGTTACCCTGGACTGATTGCCACCCGGTCACTGATTAGGACCAAAGCATTCACATTCACAGTTCCATGTAGCTGTCTGGGAGATTTATCTTTAATTACCTTAAGCATGCAAGACTTTGGGAGAAATTCTGCAGTCACAGGGACCACACAAAGCACAAGGGTACCATACCAATTCTATAGAGAAACATTGTTTTTAAAAGAAAACTATTCAGAACAGTTGTTTTTGTTGTTCATTTACATGACAACAGTGTTTTGGAGCCTGAAAACATAAACACTTGAAAACGGGTCATGCAAACACTGACAACGTTATTCTGCGAAAACACCAAACAAGTGCATTTGCCAGTTTGCCACAATGGAAGTTACGTTACCTATGTTACTTTTTTACCATGCCGTCGCTGACTGCGCATTACAGTCCATTTGAACTGTTTTTAAAAAAACAAATAATTTGTGTGGCACTTTTCTAACCAAAAAGGAAAAAAAACAATGTATCGTGTTGATTAGATAAGCCAAAAAAAATCACTGTTGCTGGATGATATTGTGATGATGAACGTCAGATTTCATTCCCTCTGTTTGTGAAGAAGAAAATTGCAAAGCTCAATTTTAATTTGCTAGGATTTAATAAAAATAAAAAACATAATTAAACAAGTGCCTTTCATTATATTCTACACCCAGATAAGACAATATTACATACACATGGCACTGTGTGTGTGTGTGTTCCTGGAAATAATGTATGACAAGATTAAAGATAACAATGAGTCATCTGAGTGAGATCATAGCATAAGTCAATAAAAACAATAAAAACTGAATGTTCACACTGGGAACTGTCTTTAGTTGTGGTGCTATTTTTGGCTGGTTAGAGTACAAGATCCCAGATTTCAAGCCCATGCAGTACATTTAATTTGCTTTGAATTTTTTTGATGGACAGGGTGTTTTTATGCATTTGTGCTTTTGCCAATCACTAGCTGTGTGTCTCAGGACTAAAAGCTTGTTATATTTTTGGATACGTAGAGTGTCTGTGGCAGCTCGGCTGGTTAAATGTGCATATACATGTGTGCATGGATGTAACAGCCCTCTGTGGTGCAGCTATATCAGTGTCACAGGTCTGCGCCAAACGCTCCATGATGCCTTTTTCTTGACAGACAGATCCTTGGTCTACTGGTAACCCTTGGGGTCATGGTTGGCACATCAGAAAACACCAGAACAAAAATACCCCGCTAATTATAAAACATACCTCTTCCATTCACATACCATCTGCTCTCCATTAGGCACCTTAAAGAGAGTGCCGTACTCTTGGTCAATAGATGGGACTGAAAGGGAGTTATAGTTCATGGGAACCAAGCCGAAAATATTTTTCTTTACTAGAGTGTTGTGGATTTTAAGAAGGTGGACAGAGAAAAGAAGATGTTAATGGTTGGGCAAGTCTATCTCGATTATAGGGAAATGATGGGGTAAAATGTGGGCAGTACTTACCAATAATTAGCAGAGGGAATGTAGATTAATTATTAATTATTATTATTAATTATTATTATTATTTATTATTATTATTATTATTAATTATCAAATAGATTGCTTGTCAAGAAAACATGACATACGTTATGGGAGCTTGAGCTACAAACATCCAGACCTCGCCAATGTTAACACCTATCTGTAGCATTATTCTGCTCAATAAAACACTGGAACTCAGCTCAGAACTTCATCTTAAAAATAACTTGTAAAAAAATCCAGTTAAAGTACTCACATGTCCATCCCTAACACCAATTCAAAGATAGCAGAAAGTATGCAAAGTATCTCTGAGGAACATTGCAACAACTCCAGGAAAAATACAAAATTTAATTACATGAATTAGAGGATTTATCCAGACCCATCCTCTCTTTGTCATGGAGCACATTCTCTTCTTTTCTCTTCCTCTAAGCCTAAACCCTCTGTTCCCCACTGTCCAACACCACCCAACAGCTTTAAATCCGTTTTTAATGGATTCCCCAGCCCTTTTTCCAAACACAAACATTAACATCTATAGACTTATACCAAATCAATACATAAACAAGAGTTACCTGATTGAAAACCGTAAGGACATCTTATCATGGTATTTTAACAATTCTGCTCATTAAAAACTGATTCAACAGCTTGACTATGTTCTTCTGCATCAAACTGCCCGTGCTCTTTTTCAGCCTTTTAACCAAGAGCTTTTTTTTAGAGAGCGTGTTTATACCCTCGCCAAGACAACATAGTGCAGATTATGAATGAAAAAAGTTGACATGGAGTTTGAAATCAGTGACCGCTCTCCCCCGCTGGCTCCACTCCGCTGGTCATGCTGTGTTGTTTTGTTGTGTTAACCATGACAACTGTCCCTGTGACGCCATCCAGCTTCAGGATTATTCTTGGTGAGATGGTTGAGCTTGAGGAGAAGATGTGAAGATGATTGGAGGAAGCAAGAGAGCAGAGAGTATAATTAAAGAGGAGAAAAGAGAATGTTGGCAGAAGAAGATGAAACTTTGCGCAAAATAAGTGAAACTACTGATTTAGTCAAATTTACTTTGGCTTGACTTGCTGAATGTGTGTGGTGAAGAAAAATGTGAATGACTTGATGTGAATGACAACAAGTGTTCTAACAGCCATGACAGCTGTGTGAATTATGGAATGTTACTAAGCTGTTATACCACCATGACCAGTTGGCCAGCCTTTTTTTTCATTCTATCATTTCTATCATGCAGTGTTAGTTTTAACACAAACAGGAATTAAGGAATACTGTTTTTGTAACCACTGAATCAACTGATTATCATAGGTCTGTCATTGTTTCTGTGATTATGGACCTTAAAAAACATATTTATGATTCTTAGTTTCCTAACCAGAAGCCAAATTTGTTAAGTTTCAGTTTCCATTATTCAAAAGCCCCTTCCACACTGCCTTTTTTCTGTTATTTCTGTTGAACTGGTGGACAGAGGAGGGACACTCTGTGTGTGTGTGTAATGGTATTCTACAATGCTGGCACCGCAGTGTAATATTTAATGGCCGAGACTCGGTTCTCCTGCCCTGCTGCGTTGAAAGAAATTGTTGCTAGTCCGACTAGTATTTTATACATCACACCAGGTGCTCATTGAAGGTATTACTGTATTACGGCTTTGGTGCCACTATGTTGTGGGATCTCTCTGGGAAAGAGGTTGGCACCATCCTGAATCAACAGGAATGTCTTCAGGGGATGCAAACTGATTCAAATTTGTTCATTATTTGCATTTTCTGTAGGAATGCCCACTTTGCTCCTGTTTGCTGGGTTGGTTCTGGCTCTGTCCATCTCCAGCATAACATCCGAGTCAGCCACTTTGCGCTTCTCTGGGCAGACAGACTTTGTCGTCAACGAGAGCAGCACAGCTGTGGTCCGGCTGGTGGTGGAGAGAGTTGGAGACCCTGTCAATGTCACAGCCTTGGTTCTGGTACGTATGGGGAAAGTTTCTGGTGTGATGATCTATTCATGGTACCATATTCTGAACACCATGCAGTCACTGTGTCCGAAAATATCGCTGTCTACATTCAGAGAATCTTGCCTGCACAGACCTTACCCTGTCAGTCCTTCCATTCCTTTTTTAGCTAGTTCAGCGTTTATTATTTGCCAGAGTGTGATGGCAACATCAAAGTCATTGTACGTCAGCAGGAATTGTTCAGAAACTCAGTAGGGTTTGGCTTTATAGGCTCCACATGTGGGCTTGTGTCAATGCTCACAGTTGGTCTCTAACGAGGCAAGCTGGCCATGCAGTGGAATGTGGCAGAGAAATGCATTATGTCTTCAACACAATTTCTCTTGAAAGATTTTTGATACATTCTTGAAAGTATTACTTGTGGAAGTTCATGTGCAAACATTCAGATGTTTTTCCCCAGCTCTGAGCAAAAGGACTATTTTTGGCAATAGAAAAAAAAACATTTTTGTTGTACTTATTTCAGCTGGAGGGAGTTGACACAGGCGATTTTGAGGCTATTACTGCTGCAGCTTTCCTACTGTCCAATGAATCCAGTAAGACCATCTTCATTGCTGTGAAGGACGATGACCTACCTGAAGCTGATGAAACATTTACCTTCAACCTCACTCTACAGGTAAGAGGTCCATTATTTACTTGTGTGTGGATTTACAGTATGAGTTAATCTTTTTTTTGTTGATGTTACCCCAGTTACCCTACAAGCATCCTTTCCATAAAGCTGCTCCGATTCAGCCCCTGCCCATCTTAAGCCTTAAGACTAGCTTCTAAACAATGGGTTGTGGGGGGGTGAAGCACAGTAAGCCCACTGAGGCTCAATGCTGTAGACTCTTTGATGTGTTCTCTCCATAAGACTTTACAAGGGTCGGACAGGGTGGGGAGGACGACATGACATGAGTGCCTTTGAGGTTCTTTTTTTAAAAGGGACCGTTGTGAAAGGAAACTTGACTTTGACAGGAACAAGTTTACGACACACTCATATTTCCCCACTGAAGGATATGCCCTTTCCATTATGTATTATCTCAAAAGTACATTGTTCCACCTCATGAAACCTAATTATAGAAAAAAGCTTACTTTCATTGCTGGTGGAATTTACAATTTTACAACTTAGGTAGTCCAGTTTTAGAGAACAATAGTAAAAAGCACAGAAGGTGTGGACCTCCATTGTAAATCCTTCTCTGGAGCGCTTCAGGTGCCTTACACCTAGAGGCTGTGTCCACGGTCTTATGTAGAATTTAACTGTCATGTTTGACTGATGAGTTCAGCCCAAACCCTTGTTATTCACTGATTTTCATCTTAGCAAAGAAAGACTGGCATTCCTTAGTGCATTGTTACTCATCTTTAGGTGACATCTGGATATTTACCCATGGTGCATGTCCTTATTTAGGCCACAAGCAGAGTGAAAGAAAAGATGAGGCCCACTTAGCCCATCTATTTACACTACATTGAAGACAAAGCTTTGGCCAAATGTCACCCTATCATTTTACTAGAGACGTGTCTACAAGATGAATGTGCACTTAAAGGACACCAGGGATGTCCCGTTCCACATTTTTTGGCTTTTTATAAACATACATTTGCAGATTTGAAAATAGTTATTAAATTGCTCTGTAAAGCATTAAAATAATGCAATAATCTCCTGGTTTCAGTCCAGGAGTTCACTTTGTTTTGGCTCAATTTTTGTTCCAAGAGATGATTAATTAACAATCAATTCCAACATCCACAGAATGATTTATTATTATGTCTGTCAATAGTTTACATATTTATCCTATATTTGGCAATATACGATTTTTGGTATAGGTGTAGACCCTGTATGCATGATACTGCATTTTGCAATATAATATACATTTTAATTCACTTCAATTAAACAATAATACTAGGCTGGTCAATAAATCAATTAACCTTTCAATATATAATTAATAAACCTAGTAATTTTGCGGGCCTCTATATACACACATGTGCATGGGTGTTTGCTTTTCTCCTCTTTCGCCATAAAATTGGATGACAACAGCTGGGCGCGTTGGTTTTATAGTGGAATGAACAGAGGGAGTGAACCCTCCTGTCAGCCCTTCAGTCTCTTTGTGTCAGTGGGTGGAGGCTGGGCTCCGAGTGCACACACACAGTGCGGCATCCCACAAGTGAGCAACCACAAATATGAATGAAAGCACAAAAGCAAATATCACAGCCCCACAAAGAAGGGAATACTTTAAAATGAGAATCTAATTTTAAAAAGTACATGATTTAGTAGTATTATTTCCCTATAAGAGGTAAATTCACATTGTTTGACAGAACTACTTTTAGGTCAGTTTTGGTAGATAATTTAATGGTTTAATGGGCCCAAAATAAATTCTTGATTCCAAATTTTGTTATGATATTTTTGCCTAAAAATTAGAGAATAATTACAATGCCAAATTAAATGTTGACAGTATAGTGTATAGATGACGTATTCAGCATATGGAGTGGCCCTTTTATTTACATGGAAATAGTTCCAGTGTTGACCACTGTACCCGTAGATGTGTCTCAGCAGACCTCTGGCTTGCACAGTGGCCTGCCCCTGTTAAAGTGTTTGCACCCTTACTGTGTGACCACTACAAGAGGTCAACAGTGACAGCAAAGCTCTATTACTGCTTGGAAAAGCTCTTGGTGATAGAAGGGTGAAGAAAGAGGGCCCTAAGCCCGCTTTTGTCTTTTATGCATAACTTTACCACAGCTTTACCTGCAGATGCTAATCAAACACAGGTAAGTTCGACGGTGCCGACAACACTATGGTGTCTACTTTTATATTTCAATTAGGCTCAAACAAACAAAAAACCCTCCTTTCGTAGTTGACAGGCAAAAAAGCTTTTGTCTGCTTTGAGGCCCACAGGAGATTTTGAGCTTGCCAGGTCTTAGTCCCGAATGACAGAGCTCAAGAATGAGAGGCGTCCTGCCGAGAGGTAAAGTGAAAAATGATGTGAGCTGAGACCAGCGCTTCCTGTCTTTGCGCTCTCTCACCATGGCCTCTCAGTGGTGGCACAATAGCAAAGTGAAGAGAAGGGAATAAGGCAGGAACTCCCTGAGTGTGAGCATCAGGGTTGATAAAGGAGGTGTGGTGACCTACTTGAACTATTTGAATTGCAGAGCTCCTCCAATGGCGTGACGTTGGGAACACCCAACAAGGCCACTATAACCATCCTGTCCAATGATAACGCCTTTGGAATCATTGCCTTCAATTCGGTAAGAAGCTCTAGATTGGTTTTTGATCTTGCCTTGTTGTCTTTAATGCATATTGTGTGTATTAATTATTAATTAATACCATTATCATAGCTGAATTTGTCTTATTTTGTAAATTGTAGGTATTGATTATTTAGTTTTTAAATCTACAGAATTCCTTACTTCAATTTATTGGTGCTGGTAAGCTCAGTTTCCATGGTAACTGTGAAATTTTGGTAACCATTTTTTTCACCACCCCCAGATGGTCTTACATGCATGTTGTCTTTTTGTCATGTCCCGTGTGGCTTATTATTAGTATTTGAGTATTTTGCCGATGTCATTGTCATTGTGCTAATTTTTAATGTCCACAAAAATGGCCATATACATTACCAAAAGTTTGGAGACCCCTTTTTATTTATAGCACGAACAAGTGTGTCCAAACATTTCATTGGTACTGTATATGTCCATCAATACTGACATTTACAAAGTTAATATATGATATTACCACCTATTGGACCAAACTAGATTATCCACAAATAGAAGTTAATTTTTTTTGTGTGTGTGATTTTTGTTTCAAATCTCAGACTGAGGAGGTCATTGTTGATGAGCCAAGAGGAAAAAAATTGTTTGTGCCTCTAACCCTAATCAGAGAAAAAGGGACGTATGGGACAGTGACTGTAAACTTTGAGGTGAGAGAACATTATGCATTAAAGCAGCACGACACTCATTCAAGAAGAACTAACAGTGGAATTTGCAAAAAACATCCTCTTTTTACTGTGATAAAGACCACACCATTGTTTTATTGTCGCATTGAATATGACTTATCTTCGATGTAAATATCCAGTTTATTAATGTTGCCATTTTCTTCAATAGATCTCAGATGGTCCCAATCCTGCCTATGAGGATGTCACCCCAGAAAGAGGAAATATCACCATTCCTCTTGGGCTTGCTGTCTTTCACTTCAATGTCCTGATCCAAGATGACCAGGTACTGATGATCAGATACAGCAATTGACAATAAATGTGACAGTTGTAGAGTTTATTTATGCGTCATTTTTCTGTGGATCAGATTCCAGAGGATGATGAAGTGTTTTCAGTCAGGCTCACAGGCGTGGGGGGCGGAGCTCTCCTCAGGCCCAACGGCAGCAGTGTTCAGCTGCGGATCCGACATAATGACAGCCCACTGAGGTTCTCACACTCTGTCAGAGCAGTAGCAGAGTCTGCTGGAGTTATCGTCCTGAATGTGACACGTGGTCGGATGACCGAGGACGGGCCACTCCTTGGCTCTGTTGATACTGAGGTATACCTTTTTGTTGCTTCACACATTGTGATGGTCTGAAGCAGGGGATCATCCCCAAAATTTCCCTCTAAAACAGATCTTCTGGAGCATATTTTTTCAAGGGTTTTTTTTCTCACCCCACGTTCTGTCTACCCACTGTAGGAGATACAAATTACTTTATTCTGCCATTGACATAACTAATGTAACCTTAGCAGGTTGTCTTTATGTGTTTCTTAAGAAACCAAACCGAGGGAAACACACCAAAATGACCCTAAAGTGTACTATGTTAAGTATACTACAGTTAAGCAAATTCTTATGAAACATCTGCACTCCACTGTCTCTAGGTCTCTGTGGATTACATGATTGTAAGTGGCAAAGGACTGGTCAGTGCCACACTCGGTGAAGACTTCCTTGACTTGCAGCCAGTCAGAACAGTCACCTTCCCTCCATTTGTCTACAAGATCAGCCTGCTCTTTAACATCATCGATGATAAAGTTCCAGAAATTGCAGAGTCCTTCCAAGTGGTCCTGTTGGAAGAGAGCATTAAAGGAGATGCAGTGCTAGTTTCACCTAACGCAGTGCTCGTCACCATCAAACCTAATGATAAGCCTCATGGCGTCCTGTCAATCAGCAGCACTGCAGTCATTCAGCCAATCAGCATCAATGAAGACCTGACACAAAGGTAGAAACATTGTAATGAAAAATTAGATATGCAAGAAATATCTCATTGTCTGTTGTTATTCTTGCAGATTTGAGGGCATTGTTATTGTGAGGAATGGCGGTAGCTATGGCAACGTGTCTGCCAACTGGTCCATCAGTCGTACTTCAAGTGACCTTTTGCCGGTATCTGATGACTTGAAGCCTGAGGCAGGGGTGGTGGTCTTTGCTGCCGGACAGGTGACCGCTGTGATTCCAATAACCATTTTGGCGGACGATCTACCTGAAGAGGCAGAAGCTTTTGTGCTAAGGCTGCTGCCGCATACTGTGACTGGGAATGCTGAGGTTGCCGAACCCATGGAGGTAGGCCTCCTCATTGCTATACTGAGTACCCTATACTGATGTTGTGCAGTTGTTTTCCATTGTTCTGTGTGTGTGTGTGTGTGTGTGTGTCTGTGGGTGCGGTAGTGGGGTGTTATGTATGTGATAAAATATAAGATGCTGTGGCATACTCGAGACATTTTGAAAGACAATTAGCTCTGTGGCAAAATTGATACTACTGATAATACAGCACGAAATGTGTGGCGTTTGTGTGCACATTTTTTAAGGAGTGGGGGGAAATGGGGGAAATTTAAGTTGATCTAAGCCTCTTGACCTTGTCTGAAATCAGTGGGCAGGTCTACTGTTAATCTTGTTTATGTTCAAGTCATTATATGAGATGCAAAGCAGCACTTTGATCACCACCTCAAATTTGTTTGCATCTGTTTGCCACCTTACGCACAACCAGTGCAGAACCCACAAGCTGTGACCAATTGCATGACTTCACCAATGGCACAGTGGTTTGTTTTTGAAAGTTCACTAAAAGATCAGTCCTAAACATAAGGTATATCACACACAGCCATAAATCTGTTCTTGTATACATACCAGGCAAGGCATCTTACATGTGGCTTTCAGGGAAAGCAGTGGGCCCTGGTTAAAACAGTCATGACTTCACTTAGAGTTAATTAAAGAGGTTGAAACTCTAAAGTTAGCTTAAGGATCTGTTTTACTACTTTCAGGCTTCTTCTCCTCTCTTATCCTCACCTTGCAGACTTCCAAAAACAAGTATCATGTTAGATCTAGACATCTAGCTAGATCAAAACATCAATAGATGCTGCATCAATGTAATGACACCCAAGTGGCTCACAAGTGGACTGCTACCTACTTAAACTAGCTGCTATCAAGTTTGTAAAACTCCAAATAGGATCTGAGCATTTTTTTATTCTTAGAGACATTTTATTGATCTTTTTGATATTTTTCCCCAGGTGGTGTTTTATATCCAGGACAGTGATGACGTCTATGGGATATTTTGTTTCAACCCAGAAAGAGAGCAAAGCATCCAAAGCCAACCCGAAGGCCGTTTCCTGTCACTAAACTTCCTGCGGGAAGGTGGCACCTTGGGTGAAGTGTCAATGAGTCTCACTGCCCTCTACATTCCCGCAGGTCCAATAGACCCAGTACTGGCGCTAGAGCAGGTTCTGAATGTTAGCAGAACTGTGAATGTTGTCTTCTCTCGTGAACCTACGGTCCATTTTGTTGTGCCGATCAGGAACGATGCTTTTCTGCAGAATGGAGCTCATTTCTTTGTACAGGTAAAATGCAGAGTTCTCTTACACTTCTTGCAAATCAGAACCATTTGAAGTTTTGAGTGTCTAGTTTGCATGAGTGAGTGGTTTTATAATGGCGGTACTTACATCCGTTGTCATGGAAACGTCCCAACGATTCTTTATAACAGAATTACCTACAACCCATGCTTTTTACTATTATACAAGGCATTAAAACTTGAAAATGGTTTTCAGAAATGTTCTACTTTTCTTGTCTGTATCTTGCCTTAATCTACTTTTTTCTGTTTTCTCCCAAAGTTGAATTCACTGGACCTTGTTGATATCACTCCCATTATTCCCTCAAAAAGCCCAAGATTTGGGGGACCTCTCAACCTCACCCTAACAGTCACCCCTGACATTGCCAATGGGGAAATTGGTTTTACAAGTAATAGCCCAGTAGTGATTCATGAACCAGAGGACAGCAACTATAGCATTGTAAGATTCACTTCTCAAACAGAAAAATTTACAATAGATAGATAGATACTTAGTTAACCTCCAAGAGAAATTGACAACATAAAACAACCAAGTCAAGACAGAGGAGATTAGTCATTCTATGAGTTTACAGTATTGTCATTATGTTTGTTGCAGGTGAGCCTCCCGTTGCGCCGTGATGGCACTGATGGTCAGGCTTTAGTGTTGTGGAGTCTCAAGCCAATCAGAGCCAACCGTGCTGATGTAACCGCAAATGATCTGACACCTTTCAACGGCTCTGTTGTTTTCAAGTCCGGGCAGAGCGACGCCGCAATCAATCTGACTATAATGGCTGACAATACACCAGAAGTAAACGAGACATTGCTGCTTACCCTGGATAGGTATGGAAAGACTAAATATGTTTTCTGAAGGTTGTAAATTGTCAATGGGGATGACACTTTTGTTGTAGCATGCACTGTTAGTGGATGGTCTGATGAAAACAGCAGCACTATCCTCCTCCCACTCCATTTCTTTAGGGTGGAGACTGCACGCTTTATAGTATACTTTGGGTAAGTGGAGAGTGGAGTGAACCTGCGTCTTTCGTCTAGCTTGAATCAAGGCATTGTTTTTCAGCGAAGGGGCTACTTCTTTGGCTGATGTGGGGATGAGGGGTATCGGGGTGGGTGAATTCTCTGGTGGTGTGAAAACAGGGAATCCAAAAGAAAGTAGTCATTAGAGAATCCTCTTCATGTGATTCATTCCAATTTAACCAGGCTTGATTGTTTGCCCTTTTTAAAGATGTCCCACTTTCTATGCATGCGGTGGCTTGGCTGTGATTGGCAATTTGGAGTGCTTCTTTTGGTCTTGTGTCTCTTAATTAATCCATCACGTGAAGCCTGCTTGGCCCTGATTTTCGTGCAATTTTACAAACACACACACAAAACTGCATAGAAATTATGTTTTGGTTATTTTTTGAATAGTTTTTTACAATACATCATTAAAATATTATAATATTCTATTCACATTGCAATAGGAATGCAATGTGATTTAAAGCAGTGCAAAGTGTGGTCCAAACCCAGAGTGGTAATTTTATTTTATATATAGTGCTTGTTTTCAGTAGTAAAACTTAAGAAAAATGAAACTTGTAACAAGTCTTAATTTTCATTATTACTTTTCGGGGAAGAAAACATCCACAAAAAACACAATAATTGGAAGCTGTCATATAACTTATTTTTTATCAGGTTCTGTGCTTTTTTTCTCCAAGAAAATGTTGGTCAATTTCCATAAAGTTTGACTGCCTCTCCCTGTGTATACTTGATATTTTAGAGGGTAGAGTAGTAGTTGATCCACGTTGATAGTCTGACCATTTTTGTGACACTTGAAAACAACATGGAACATCAATGCTCAAAACCAAAATATTTTTGTTTTTAAACAGGTGCCATTAACCCATCACTAAAATGTATTTGTCTGTATGTCTCAGGAGTAGTGTTGAAAATCAGATACTGAAAGCTGGTTATACAAGCAGAGAGATTGTCATAATGGAAAACGATGACCCCGGGGGAGTCTTTGAGTTCTCACCATCCTCCAGAGGGCCATGGGTCATCAACGTAAGAACATATTTAAATCTTTTATATGGTAACTAATTTAAATAAATGCTATTTTGTAAAGTGTCTCTGACTGACAGGTGACATCTGTAAAAATGTATCTGTCCAGGAAGGGGAAGCAGTGGAGCTCCATGTGGTCAGAGCTCAGGGACAGCTGCTGAAACAACTGGTGCGGTATTCTGTCATGCCTGCAGGCAACACAGAATTCTACGGCTCCACAGGCATCTTGGAATTTAAACCAGGGGAGAGAGAGGTGGTAGTGGCCCTGGTGGCAAAGCCTGATGCAGTGCCAGAGGTAAGAGTACCATTAAAGCGGTGCTGACTATCTATATGGGTACAGTGCTTATTGTGTTCAGAGTCACAGGTGACACAAGGTACACCCTGGATTGGTCACCAGTCATTCACAAGGCACAGATAAATAAACAACGATTCACCCTCACATTCACACTTATGCGTCTCCAACGAGCCTAACATGCATTCATGGGGAGAACGTGCACACAAACAACCAGAAATAAATACACAAACTTGAGATTGGAGGAAAGGGAGTATAATTTGTGTTTGTCTATGATATTGTTAAAGCCTTTGAGTTATCAAATGCAATGATGTGTGTGTTCAGCTGGACGAAACTTTCCTGGTGATACTTAGCAGCCACAGCACTCCCCCCAGTCGTCTTGGCAGCCACAAAGAGGTCAACGTCACGGTAAGGAGGAATGACGACCCCTTTGGGGTCATCCAGTTCATGCAATCAGGAGCAACAGTGGTCATCAGTGAGAGCAAAGGCAATGAGACACACCAAGGTACTCTAAAGTAACACTCTTTGTATTTTTAATTGGAATTAGTCAGAGAACATTTGTTGAATATCATTACTCTATATGTGATTGTTTTGTAGCAACCTACACTGTGGAAAGAAAACGGGGGCTCTTTGGAGAGGTTTCAGTTTCCTGGATCCTTGAGCCAGCTGCTTCTGAAGATGTTAGCCCTATTCAGGGAAACATCTCATTCAAGGAGGGGGAATACTTGAAAAACATCACTCTTCTCTCTTTACGTGATGATGTACTTTGAACAACTTGGCTTTAAGTTACATGCCATAAGTAGCTGCTAGAAGTTAGAATCACTGTGCATTTCTTTTGGTTCTAGATCCCTGAAGGCATGGAGAATTTCACTATCACATTGATGGCCACGAATGGTGGAGCAAGGCTGGGAAACAGTGTCACTGCCATTTTACACATCAGCAAAAATGATGACCCTATTTACTTTTCTGGTAAGAGCTATATCTGTTGTTAGACGACTAATATATTGCCTAAACATATATTCAATCTCTCATTCCTCATTATCCACTCTGTGCATTCCTTTCTTTTTTTCCTGTAAAGAACCCCTCTTTGTGCAGCTTCGGGAAGGCGGCATAGCCAACTTCAGTGTTCTAAGGGCTGGATCAGCAGATTATGTCAGCACAGTGGCGTACAGTGTGAAATTTGGTGACGCGTCACCAGACGATCTCACCCTGCTGAGTAACGACACATTGCTGGTGTACGACACTGGAGAATGGATGAAGAACATCTCTGTGGCCATAAAGGATGACAACATACCAGAAACTGATGAACACTTCTCAATTGTATTGTATAATGCCACTGGTGAGTGTGTCAATATACTGGATCATATTTAGTCAAATTGTGGCCTAGGGCATATATAGACTTGAAATAATAGGAATATCCTAATTTGTTTGTGTTTGTATGAGACAACTCTTCCACGCCCCACAAGTTGTACCGGACATTTCTTACATCTTAATGCGCTCTACAAAATACCCAAGGTAACTTTGGGTTATTTAACCAAATCACCTTGAACAAGACTGTTCCATCAAGAGTGGTTAAAAACATGACTACTAGTGACCAAAGCATCTTTTCAGAGGCTCGGGCGAGACGAAACGGTTATTTGGTTATAGGTCATTGACCATTTGTCAAATTATTATAAAACTTTGAGGATATCTGTTGCTTAAACCATAAGGGGCGCCACAAATGTCAAGTACTGTATATTCTCATCTCTAGAAACAGGCAGTTATTAAAGGTAAGGCCTTTAGTACAAATGTGTTGGTATAATATTATTTAATACTTTTATTTACATTGCTATATGATGATTTTCACAAATAAATAATGACAAGAAATTAATACATTACAATTTTATGTTTTTATAATAAATATTTGAATGTAATGTATTTATCTATTTAGATAAAATGTATAATACATACATTATATCTTTTATCTAAATAGATTGCATTGTACAAACTGCCATATAGTGGTTAGGTGTGCCAGATAATAACAAATTAAAATAAACTGGATTGATGGATGGATGGATATACATAAGTTGTATCCACACTAAGTTTAATGCTATATCCAATCATGACTGTGTGTTCTTGACAGCTTCATTTGCATGCATAGACAGAGCTATCTGTAGATCTCCTAATCTCCATATTGTGTGTTAGGGACACCAATAAAAAACTATCGGGCCCCAACAGAACCTTAATTACCAGACTCCAAATGGTCAAAGACCAGCGACTCACTTGCTTTGCTGTGTTTACCAGTTGACAGTAATGGATAGTAGTGGAAGGGTAAGTTATCTGCTCTGTGACAGGGTATTGCCATTGACATAATGATTGTGTTCAAAGTCAATATTCTTCATGTGGGAACTCCATCAAATTCATGCTGGGCCCTTGACATGTTTGCATAGTTTCTTTAATTGTGAGAAAAGACTTGCATGCTTATTTCAGTGTTCACGTAGTCTAGCAACCAGAAATCTGTGACTGAGGGGTTTACACAGTAAACCCCTCTGCTAAATATTGCATCTTATTTAAACTAGGTATTCAAATACAGCAGTGTGAAAGTGCTTTGAACTTTGTATTATTTAGGGAGAAAAAAATCAAATCCAAACCTAAAAAAAGTGATTGCCCCTAAACCTAATAACTAGTTGGGCCTGCCTTAGCAGTAACAATTGGAATCAAGTGTTGTCAATAACTTGTAATGAGTTAGTGTAATCTTGTAATCTTTTAATCTTGTAATGCTGTGGGATTTTGGCCCACTCATCTTTGCAGAATTGTTGTAATTCAGCCTTAATGTTGTTTTTGTTCATCAGTGGTTTTCATCTTGGAATTCTGCTATGCAGGCCCTTTTTGCCCAAAGTATTTCGTATGGTGGAGTCATGACTAACTGAGGCAAGTGAGGCCTGCAGTTCTTTGGATATTGTTGCGGGGTATTTGTGACTTCTTGGATGAGTCATTGCTGTGGTCTTAGGGTCATTTTAATTGGCTGGCCACACCTGATAAAGATCACCACTGTTCCATTCGATATTTGTGGATACTATGGTTTGTTGGAGTCCCAAAACTATAAATGGCTTTATAACCTTTTCCAGACAAATAGATAGATCCCAATTGATCTCAGTTAATTTATGTTTTAACAGGGTGGGCAATCCGTTCTTCACACAGGGCCACATAGGTTTGGATATTTTGTCCCTTAATAATATAAAGTTTAATTTAAAAACAGCATTTTGTGTTCAGTTGTGTTGTCATTGACTAGTTCTTCAATTTGTTTGATCATCGGAAACATTTAAGCGTGACAAACATGCAAAAAAAGAAATCAAGAAGGGGAAAACAATTTTTCACACCACTGTATGTAAGTAATGATAAATACAACATAACTTGTAATACTTGACAACTTAATTTCTATCCTTCTTGTCTAGACAATGGTCTACCATTTCAGATGTCTACAACATTAGTCAATTATTAAAACATGACAAACATAATTGTATTGTCTGTGTGCATGTGTGGGTGTGTGTATGTACGTGTGTCTGTGTGTTTGTTGGTGCAGGTGATGCTGTGGTTTATGGAGCAGACACAGCCACTGTGGTAATTGAGGCCAATGACGACACCAATGGCATTTTCTCACTGGAGCCAACGGAAAAGACGGTTGAGGAAGGAAAAAGCAATAACATCTAGTAAGAAGATGTTTTCCTTTTGGATTTCCATTTATTGTAACAGTATTTCTTTAAAATCTTCAATACAAAATACAAAATATCTGGCTGTATTTATTTGTTTCATCAGTGTCCTGCGAACTAGGGGACGTTTTGGCAATGTAACAGTCTACTGGCAGCTTTATGCCAATGACTCCATCACTCCACTGTTGGAAAATGAAGAGTTTACCAGCACCACTGGTTTTATCACTTTCACCACTGGAGAACAATCCAAAGCGATCATTCTGGAGGCCATTTCAGATAAGCTTCCAGAATTTAACGAGTTTTATGTACTCAGGCTGGTTAATATCTCTGGTGAGTCCGAACTTTCTATATTTAGCATATTTCCAAATGTAGTTATGTATAGTCTGTGTTGTCATCCTTAAAGGTGGTTACCCAGGGGATGGTGGTCGACTCGCTGAAACTTTTTTAAGTGCCTCACTTGTGATTCCCTTCAATGACGACCCATTTGGTGTCTTCGCTATTGCTGACAACAATCTGGACCAAGAAGTAGCAGAAGATGTACTGTCAGATGACGATATGGCTGATGTCATTTCCTGTACCATCCTACGACAGCAGGGTACTTTTGGGGATGTGCGGGTTGCCTGGGAGATTGTATCTGGACACTTCCCAGAGGGTCTTCCTCTGATGGATGACCTGCTACTTCTAGCTTCCTTCCCTGATGAGGTAGCACTCTGGCCTCATGCCAGAAGACACCACTCAGCAACAGACGCACGTTTTTTCTCTGGACTTCCTGGAGCCTTCGGTACAATCTCCCTTGAAAATTCACCCCATGTCCCAGGCAACTTTACTTTTTCTGCTTGGCTGGTGCCTAGACCTGATACCGATGGCTTCATTGTCTCCAAAGGAACCAGAAATGGCACGTTGTATTACGGAGTAAAAATCCACACCAATGAGTCTCATGTTAGAGTGATGTTGTACTACACAACCATGGGATCGAGCAACACCCAAATAGCCGAAGCCACTGCTGCCAAATTTATGGAAGATAATACATGGCTGCATGTAATTATTACAGTTGATGATGGGATTATTGAGTTTTTTCTGGATGGTACCCCCATTCCTGGAGGACTGAAGAGCATTAAAGGAGAAGGCATTGCTGATGGTGAGCTCTCTGCTCTGTTGTAATGTAATTTTGATTTAATGTCTTGTATTGTCTGTTTGGCAATATATTTGTTAAGGAATGCCATTATGAATTTATTTTTTCATCTGAATTTTATGTTGCAAAAAAAATCTCTCGTTTGTCAGATCCACCTATGGATATTTGAGTAAATTAGTTATGTAAAAAAAAACGTATAATTTTCGTACAAAATTGTAAATTTTGCATTATGGTCTTTGTTATGAGAAGGTATCCTGTGGTTTTAAATGATAAAAGAAAATGGCAAAAAACTTAAAACACCCTGGTAAAAGCTGTGACCAAATGTTTTGTTTGTCCAGATTGTTTGCTGACTGCAGTTTCAGCACCATGGTCAGTGTCAGTGGGGGACAAAGCCTCATATTGTCGTAAACAGGTTGTTAGAAAAACAAAATATGTATTATTTTCTATAAGTGTATAAAAGATTACATTTTTTTATACCTTACTACACATTTACAAGTTATGCTCATGCACTCACACTATCCACCTTTCGGTCCAGTCCTCATTGTTCAGAACTATTGAGCCTCTACAACGCTTGAGTTAGCCCAGTTGGATATTGTTACCGCTCAAAGGAATCGGTCAGCATATTCTTTTCTTCCTCTAATTACCGGAGACAATAGTGGTAGCCTGTACCAAATTGAGGGCTCTTGGGGATGGGGGGATATCCCAAATGGCTCTTTAGTTAACTTCAGTCATGGCCAATAGATACAGAATCATCTGTTGTGTCAGCTGTCATTGTCTTCTGCTTATACTTCATCTTGCGTCAAGGCTTTGTACTTGCCCACTGTTGCAAATTTCCTGCACTTCTCTCATCTTATACTTGCTTTGAATGTGAGTAGACCAAAAAGATGGTGTAAGGTCATAAAAAGGTCATGGAACAAAAAAAAAAAAAAACACACCACGACTGGAAGCAATGAACCAAATGAAAGACTACAGTATTTGGACAATCTTTTTATATAAAATGCATTTTGTAGTAAAATATATTTTTAAATTTTTACACTGCAGGTCCTGCATCTGTTTTTATTGGATCAGATACTTCAGGCCAACAGCTGTACACAGGCCTTCTTCAGGATGTCCGCCTGTACTGGACCAAGCTCAACCGTAGCCATGTTCATGAACTTCACACCCAGCCTGCCAAGACAGACTTGCGCACCATCTCAGGTTACTTGCGCTATCAGCCGTTGGAAAAACAGAAATCATTTGTGGTGGAAGTCAGGGATGATGATGAAGAGGAGGGAGAGGAAGTGTTTTACCTTCAGCTGGTGGCCGTGCGTGGTGGCGCTCGCCTCCCCTTCCCCAGACCCACAGCCATAATACGAGTCACGAAGAGTGACAATGCCAATGGGCTTTTTGGATTCACTGGCCGCTGCATACCTGATGTAAGTACTCTGTGTGACTGGTAGGGATGTCTTCAACAAAGTATTTTTATAATCACATTTGATTCATTATACTTTGTCTGTTGTTTTTTGTTAAATGGGCATATTACTAGCGATGTCTTCAAGTGTAAGTGAACATATTACACGTCAGAAAAGTGCAAATAAAATAGGAACAATATAGCTTGAATAACAACAACTAAAATTTTGATAGCAGCTTCATTTTTGGCAAAAAAGTGTAATCCATGAATTAAAATTGACAGTCGGCATATAAAATGAAGTTGTCACCTGTTTTAAATGATCCACTGTTGGTTGTTGTGTTTAGTAAGAAGCTGCTGACACAAGTTGGAATTAACTTCCTTGGAGTCATGGAGTCATTTTTATATATATATACTTAATAAACCTCCCATAAACATCCTTGATTGCTCATATCCATGTAAGCTTGCAGCACAGGATCAAATATGCATTTCCCAATTGTATTAGTTAAATGCCGTAAGCTTAATTACAGTGGCATGTCACTGTCACCACACAACTGTATCTACAACTAAACAATATGCATACAGACGCAGGTAACACAGCCCTGCTGGTTTGTCAGTGTCCTTCTTGCTGCATATTTCATTAGTCTTCATGCCTGGTTGCGGCTAGCACACGCTTTCCCTTTTTAGTTTGATTAGTGGCGTGGATTCTAGTGCTGGTTCATCTCAGGTGGAGCGACAGATGGTATGGCTGCCGTGGGTCTATCAGTTCGGGCATTCCTGTAGAAGTAGATCAGGATTCCCAATACTGGAATTGGAGATCTACATATAGTTGCTCATGTTTATCAACACAACAAGCGGCAGAGCAGAGTAACGCATTCCATTAGAAACCAGAGGATCTGCATTTGGTCCTGGAAGGACATGGAGGCATGTGGACTATCAGGTGGTCACTCTCTGAATCAGATTAATAATGTTATGGAATTAGACAATGAAATGTTGGTAATACCAAACTTTGGTCAAACAACTACCATTTAACATCATAATATACATTTAACATATTTAAATTCTTTGGATTTAACTCACCTTTTGTTTTATTTCTATTTGTTGTCATAGACCACTGAGGAGGGCTCTACCGTTTCCTGTGTGATTGAGCGGATGCGAGGATCTCTCGACCATGTTTATGTCAATTATTCTGTCACCCAAGTGAGTAACTTGGATAGTGAAATGACTGCAGATCAGGATTTTGTCAACGCCACAGGAGCTGTTCATTTCATGCCTGGACAGCGCTCTGAGGTGTGTGATACAAGTGTTTCAGAATGACTCACCAGCTAGATGTCATGTGGTTTAAAAAAAAGCAGAGTAAAACCCCACTGTTTTTCTTCTTTAGGCTTTCCTTTCTCACAGATTACACTCACTGGCCTTAAAATGATGATTCAATAGAAAAACTGGAATAAATATCGCTATGTTTTAACACTGTCAGAGATGTATTCATTTAAGAGCTTGTAAACAATTGTGTCATATTGAGATATATTTATTTTATTTTGTTAAGCTTTCTTAGCTACATAAAAGGGGCAAACATCGGCAATGTTCCACAGCTCTGAAGTTTCTGTAAATAATGGGACCACAATTACAAACTTTGTTGAAGTTCACTGACAATATCAGTCAACATTTATATCTTTTTGTAGCTCTTGTATTGGATATTGCATTGTGCAGCGCATGTGCACCAATGTTTTAGTCAACCAATGACTGTTTCTTGACAACCAGCTCCATCTAATGGTCAATCCTCTAAACCTGCACTGGAATTTGTGCAGCATTACGAGAGGCAGAGTGGCTCTGTATTTAACTGCTGTGCCACTTGAGGTATTCAAGTACCGGATTAAAAAAAATGTTTTTTTAGGTACTGAACCTACTGCTGTTGGACGACAGCATCCCTGAGTTGGCAGAAACCTTTCACGTCAGACTAGTGTCAGCAGAGTCCAGTGATGGAAAGCCAGGCTCCACTCCCACCAGCGGTGCCAGCATTGACCTCAGTAATTCTGTTAATGTTGTCACTGTAACGGCGAGTGACCATCCCTACGGTATTTATCTACCCACCTTGTACACAGCTTTTTTTTCTGATGTTTAACATAATATTTTTGTTCTTCATTCTTCTTGCAGGCTTACTGCAGTTCCAGCCTCATCTTCCGGTGGAAGTCTTGATCCCTCTTGCTTTAGAACCTGCACACATCACAGTCAATGAGGAAGATGGGCGGGTCCGTCTGCCAGTGGTCAGGGCCCAAGGCCTTGTTGGTAGGGTCCTGGTAGGATACAGAACAACACCCTTCACAGCATCAAGCCCTGAAGACTATGAAGTGAGCCATTTGTCTCACCACAATTCACACTGTCCCATGAAATTTGAATAGACTGATAATTTTTTTTCAATTGTCAGGACTCAGAGGGCATGCTGGACTTTCTCCCAGGAGAGAGGTTAAAGTTTATTACTATCACCATCATTGACAATCCTGTCCCAGAGCTGGACAAGGCCTTTAGAGTGGAGCTCTACAATGCTGATGGAGGAGGTGACATGTCAAATTCTCCTTCTCTGTTGCTTTGATTTTACCTATCCTATATTCGGTTTCTGCAAGAATTGGCTAAGTTAGCAGTAGTTGGTCCTAAGTCAACTGTTTAATACATTTTACTTTAAAAATAATTTTAAGATGTATTGTTTAGAAATCCTCAATACTAAAAATGTTAACTTGTGTTCTACCTTGGCCATCTGGCAGAAACCCAGCTCTGTTTTTGTGTGTGTTGTGTCTTTGTGAACAGCCTCCCATAATTCACCTATCAACAATTCCTTAAATGTGTTTTTGTGATATCTTATCTTCTGGTCTGATATCCTCCCCCTCGTGTGTGATCCTGGTTTGTGATCCACCAGTGGATCAGTTTCTGCATGTTGAGGAAAGTGGTAGTGGGGAGAGTGACTCTGATTTCCTGCCTTCATCTTTTCTTCACCGTGGTAAGTGTCTACCACGTTTTTAGGATGCATCCGTCAAAAGTATTTCAACCACCAGATGACTATCAACAACTCTCAAGATTCTTAGATTTGTTTTAAAAATATGTATCATAAGATTTACCTCTCTCCTCTCATGTTTTTATTTTATTTTTTGAGGCATAGAGTAGGTGTGCAGATATGAACATGCACATATGAAACATGCACTTATGTCAGTGGTTCCCAAACTTTTTTTGCCGCACCCCCCGTTTGTAGATAACATTATTTTTAGGAGAAGCAAAAAATAACGCTATTGCTGATTTGTCATATTACACAGCCAGCTTGGGAGCTGGGTCCCGCATCACAGTTACCATCGCTGCCTCTGATGATGCCCACGGAGTGTTTGACTTCAACCCTGAGTCTTTGTCCATTAATGGGACAGAGCCTGAGGATGGACGAAGCTCTGTTGTTCTACAGGTGAGTTAAGTAGTTTAACAATATGTTCCAAAAATAAAGTACATCTATTCCCTTAGAAAATAAAAAATAAATACATCATTTCCCTTAGAGATTGCACGTTGATGCTGTTGTTGAGCCATTATGCCAGGGGAGAATGTAGTGCTGGTTGATACAATTCTGCCACTGCAGTACCACTGGTGGTAAGCAAGGCTCTACAGTATCTAGTGGATTTAAAAAATATATAAACATAAAATTATATTACGGCCGCACGGTGGCTGAGTGGTTAGCACATTGGCCACACAGTCAGGAGATCTGGAAGACCTGGGTTCAAATCACCGTTGGGCATCTCTGTGTGGAGTTTGCATGTTTTCCCCGTGCGTGCGTGGGTTTTCTCCGGACACTCCGGTTTCCTCCCACATTCCAAAAAACATGCATGTTAGGTTAATTGGCAACTCTAAATTGTCCATCGGTATGAATGTGAGTGTGAATGTTTGTTTGTCTATATGTGCCCTGCGATTGACTGGCGACCAGTCCAGGGTGTACCCCGCCTCTCGCCCAAAGTCTGTTGGGATAGGCTCCAGCATCCCCGTGACCCTAATGAGGATAAGAGGTATAGAAAATGAATGAATGAACGAAAATTATATTACAGACATACAGTACAAATACACATTTTAATCAAGGTTTGCTGAAATTGATTCAAATAATATTTTTCTTTGCTGAAATATGAATGTATAACTCACTGCATACAGAGCTGGCCAATTACCTGTGACTACAAGCCAGATATTTGAAGCTAAAGCATCATGGTAAGCATTGTTAGCAAAAATGGTGGTACTGTACTTTCAAGGAACAATATCATTGATATGATGTACCATACCAACTGCAGTACTGTACATGTTTACAATACACAAGGATCATGCAGATGTTGTCCCCTAGTGTTTGTGCAGAACAAGCGATGGCGTCAGTAAAAGTACTGACAAAATAAAAGCTCACTTATGCCAAATAACCACAGTTTTGTTACAACAAAAACATTTTCACCAATATCATAACTACTTTTGTTCATCATTTTGCAATGTCGTTCTTTCCCTCCTCCAGGTGAATCGGTCCTTTGGTGATCTCTCTAATGTTACTGTCTACTGGGAGGCTGATCCCAGTTCAAGGGGAGAACTCCTTAACCAGTTTGGTAACATCAGCTTTGCAGTTGGTCAAACATCAAAGAAAATCATCATCACTGTGGCCCAGGATGAAGTTCCTGAGTTGGACAAGAGCTTTGCTATTTCCTTGGTTAATGTGTCCCATGGCCGTCTGGGTGTCAAGACTTCTGCTACTTTAACTGTGCTCGCCAGTGACCACCCTTACGGTATTTTTGTGTTTGCCAAAACCACAAGGCCTGTTCCACTGCCTGAAGGTGACTCATATGTTACACTCAACATCTTGCGACAAAAAGGCTTAACAGGACAGGTAGGTCTTTGATTGTTTGTAAACTGTTATTGATTCATGATTGGCTATCAATATTATTTTCTTTTAATCTGTCTAGGTGCGAGTCACATACAGGACACTAAAGGAAGCAGATCCAGCACCATTCAGGACACCGGGAGAGGGCAGAGCTACCGAAGGGCGAGACTTTGTTCCACTCCTAGATTCAGTTGTTTTCTTGGCTAATCAGAGTGAAGCAAACGTCACAGTCAGACTGTTGGATGATGAGGATCCAGAGAGAGACGAGTCTGTCTTTGTACAGTTGATTGGCGTTCAGCTCATTGAAGGAGGGCAGGCGAGGCTCAGTAAGATGCTCACACTCAAGAGATCACAGCATTTGATACACATCATTCTAAAACAGTAGTTCCCGCACTTTTTACAGTGGCGTACATAACAAAACATAGCATTACAACAAAACGTACAAAACATTTCATTTCTACTAAGTGTTTCCACAGACAGGTTTTCACCACAGCACCATGCAGGGATTTAAACACCAATATGAATTAAATCCTCAAGATTAAACACTCCTGATGCACAAAATATACACATATGATGTGCTCACAGCAATGCACAACATAGAGTCCTGTCTGTTCTTGCTTCCTGCTCCTTCTCCCTGCGTCATGAGGCATTCAGGTGCACTCATAATTGAGAATTTTAGGGGTTAATAATTTTTTATGTTTTTTCACTTACCCCCTATTACAGTTGGCGTACCCGTACCGCACTTTGGGAACTTCATAGGTTCCCAAAGAATCTAGTACTTCATACTAGAACATCAAGTGCATATAATCCTCTTTTTTTCCTTTCCAGTTTCCAATTCCCCCTCTCTTGGCCCCAAGATGGACATCGTAGCCCAGGTGATAATTGAGGCTAGCGATGATGCCTTTGGTGTTCTCCAGTTGTCAGCTCCTGCTGTCAGTGTGGCTGAAGACTATGTTGGACCAATTATAAACGTCACACGTGTAGGGGGTATATTTGCCGATGTATCTGTAAAATTCCGAGCCGTGCCTTTGACCGCCAGAGTCAGTAAGTTTGGGGTGGGGATATGACTTATTAATTGGCACTTCCAACTCAATGACCATGTGTTTTCCACAGGTGAAGACTACAGTGTTGCCTCCACTGATGTAGTCCTTCTTGAAGGGGAATCCAGCAAATCTGTACCCATCTATGTTATCAATGATGTGGTGCCTGAACTGGAGGAGACTGTTATTGTCGAGCTGATCAACCAGACCACTGGAGGAGCTCTGCTGGGCGAACTCACACGTGCCATCATCACCATATTGCCTTCTGATGACCCTTTTGGTGCTTTTGGTTAGTTTATTTTAAGTAACCACCGCTACATATTTTAATTAGGGATGCTCTGGCCGATTTCTGCAAAAAGCACATGATCTGCATGTACCGATAAATGCTTTTCAAAGCCGATTACAAAACTACTCGATAGATAGACAGACAGATAGATTGATAGATATTTAATTTATCCCCCAAGAGAAATTCACATTAGCAAAAATGTCATACTAAACGTATTCACTTAAGAATGTACACAAGATAGGAGAGATAACAAAATAGAATATATATATAATATTAATAAATATAATAAAATAAAATAAAATCACTTCAAATTCAATAATGCATAAGTTAATAAGTCCAGTCCTGTGTGTGTTTTTATCGCTCCCCTCTCTGTTGAGTTGGAAAGCCTCATGATGTTGGGAAGGAACAATCTGCTCATTCTTTCAGTGGAGCAGGACAGTGACAGTAATCTGCCACTGAAACTGCTCTTCTGTGAGGAGATGGTGCTGTGCTGTGTGGATGATGCTGGTTGTCCATGATGGAAAGAAGCCTCCTCAGTGTCCTTTGTTCTGCCACAGATTCCGGGCTCTCCAGCTCAGTGCCAATGACAGAGCCTGCCTTCCTCACCAGTTTGTAGGGGGTGTAAATGTCAACATAGAGTTGCCGACAAGAGACACACTCTGTTCTGTACTCTTGTACTTCTGTACACGCTCTCACCAAAGGGTAAACAAATATATGCTTCAACCCAATTTTAATTGAAAACCCTTGGCGTATTGCCTGCATCAAGCAGGCAGCTGTCTGGGAAAAACACTACACATCAAGATGCAGAATCTTCATCCCGACAGTAAATACCCACTGAGATGTTTGGTCATAAATACAAATTGAACAGTACAAAATTCTGTAAGTTACCGCAAAGTTATCGCAAAAGAAATTCAGCTTTTTATACAGTTGAAAAGCCAGCATTTCAAGAAATGCTGCAAACGTTGGACTGTATACATTTCCTGTGAGAAAATACATGTCAATTCGTGGCAGCTGTACAAAGTGAAACATGACATATTAAAAGAGATATTGCATTGTAATGATATATTATTAATACATTAATCGTGCATCAAAAAATAGTGCTGTTAAAGGAACCTTCCGTTAACTTTGACAGCCCTAATTATTATTTATTACAATTATTTCTTCTAACATTAGTGGTTTATTTGGTCCCAGAAAATATTGACAATATTATACTGTAGTTTTGGATCAATTTGTGGAACGGTAAATATTTCAAAACACACCTGCAATGTTTATTTAAATAAAAATGTTTGTTTGTTCAATCATATTTTTTCATTGTACTCTTGTGAAAATGAATGTTAAAATATTGTCTTGTTCTTAAGTACCCAATCTCATTGGTTAGTATAGTATAGGATAGTAAACATAACTGCTGTACAAGTTGGATGACATTCGTTATATCATGTTTTCATCCTTTGTCTTTTTTGTTCTCTAATCCAGTCTTTCAAGCTGCTCCAGTCACCATAGTGGAACCGGTTTCCAGCTCCATTGATATTGCTCTGCCAATAGTTCGTAATGCTGGTACTATAGGGACAGTGGTTGTCCAATGGCAGGCCACTGTCAATGATAAATTAGCTGTGGGAGACATCAGACCTACATCAGGAGGGGTGACCTTTGCTCCTGGAGAGACCACGAAGACACTCCGAGTGGAAGTCTTAGCTGATGATGTTCCTGAAATCACTGAGGTAATAATGGTAAACCAAAATATTATATCAGGGTTGGCAAACTTCAACTGACCACTGACCTCAAACTGAAGCTATTATGTCCTATCTTTGCTAGATTATAAAGATAAAACTTACTAGTGCCAGCAACGGTGGAACCCTTGGAGCTGATACATCTGTTGACATTAAGGTGCCTGCCAATGACAATCCACATGGGACAGTTTACTTTGGCCAATCTGTTTACCGCATCCAGGAGCCACTGGAAGGGGTCTTTGCAGCCAATATTACTGTCCACAGAGGGTAATTGTAACGAGTGATTTTATATGAATGAAAACAAATAAGATGACTTGCCATCTTTTTGTTTTCATTTCAGAGACGGGCACTTTGGCCGCTTGCAAATCCTGTACAGCACTGTAGAGATCGACCCAATCCGCTCAGCTCAAGCCGATGGGCAGAACCTACAAATGTACTATGACATCCCAAAACCCGGGATTCCGGCCAGTCCCCCTCAAAGGTCTCTTAACATCACCGGTCAGAAGGATCCCCTTGCTACATGTGCAGCTGCATGTCTGAGAGAGAGCGCCTGCCAAGCTTTCTCCCTATCATCAAGCACAATCCCGTCTTTCTGCACTTGGGTGACTTCAGGGGCTGATGAACTTGAAATAAAATCACAGGTCATGACTTATGTTAAAAATGTGACTGCGGCTGCTGTCTTGTTCAGTAACCAGGCTGTGGCAGGGAGCGATTATGTCCCTGTGATATCTCAAAGTGCCTTTATTGAGGATGGATCGGGGGAAGCCAACCTCACGGTGCTTATTTTGACTGATAAATTTCCTGAAATGGATGAAAGTTTTGCCATACAGATTTTACAGGTATTGTGCATGGTTTTCCTTTCTTTATTTTTTTGCTAATTTTATTGTACTAACAAATGTAATGCCACATGTCATTCAAAGGTAGGACTGATGAATGTGACTGCAGCACAGAACAACCTGCCAACTATTGGCCAGCCAGATGCAGCAGTGGTCACTATAGGACTGAATGGAGATGCCTTTGGTGTAATTTTGATATATTGCATCAGTCCCAATGCCACAAACCAGGGGCTTTATGTTGAGGTTCAGGAAGAACCTTTGGTGGTGGTTCCCTTGGTTATTGAAAGGAGAGGAGGAAACTTAGGGACGGTGACTGTGGAGTGGAGGTTTGTTGGGGGAAAAGCCACACCAGATAGGGACTTCACAGGAACAGGGGGCACTCTAGTGTTTGATGGTAAGTGGATAATGTACAATTTTAGAACTGTATTTGTTCCTGCAAGAAACCGCTCCTATTTGAATGTGTCTGCAGGTGAACTCAAAAAGAAAATAGAGATTGACATTAGAGATGATATTGATCCAGAAGACAACGAAAACCTTATGATTGGTCTTGTTAATACGGAGGGAGGAAGTCGCATCCTTCCCAGCTCAGATACTGTCAACATTGTGATTCTGGCTAATGATTATGTGGCTGGGATTGTGGGATTCCATCCAGCATCACGTTCAGTCATCGCCAGAGAGGGTGGGTTGCTAGATGTAATGCTTTGCCAATTAGCTGGATCAACTGGACTGGATTAGTTTTGTATTACAGGTGAAAAGATGTCCTTGTTAGTTTTGAGGACTGCTCCAGGTCTGGGTAATCTCACAGTGGATTGGGTTATACATGGTCCCCTGATAGACCGGACCTTCACTCATACTTCAGGGAGACTTTTATTCATTGAGGTAAAACACAAAATGTGGTATTATGACATGTGTTAAAGCAAATGATTGCTCATTCCTAATATACATTGTTTACCATCATCTCTTACAGGGAGAGCTGAATGAAACAATTGCTCTGCAGCTTGTTGATGATGTCACACCAGAGGACAAAGATGAATACAAAATTTATTTGACGAACATTCAAACTTTTGGTAAAACATCTGCTTGCACTGTTGGGAAAAAGTGAAATTTCAGTGAAATATTTCCAAAACTTTGTAACACTTTTATTTATACTGGCATTTCCCCGGTGAAGGCATTGCGGTGACAGGTCATGCCACCCTTGATGTTCAAGGAAGTGAGGCAGTACTGACAGTGGACACCAGTGATGAACCATACGGGTTGTTGACTATTTCACCATCATCCCTAAAGGTCACCACAGAGGAGCGAGAGCACACCATTAACATCTACATCAACAGAGAGCTTGGAGGCTTAGGTTAGAATTCATCATAGTTTGAATAAGTCTGTTCCACTGAGTTGCTAAACTCTGATGAATAATCTTATATTGTCCCTTCAGGAGCAGTGAATGTGACCTATGAGATTCTCAAAGGTTCTCTGCAGGACCTTTCCCAGGTAGAGGGAGCTCTTGCTGAACCAGGACAAGACTTCGTGGCTGAAAGTGGTTCTGTGATTCTTCAGGAGGGTCAGACTTCTGTAGCCATCCCTGTCACCATACTGGAAGTAAAGACTTTCTCTGCTCATTTACAACATACTGCATGGAAATCAGTCTGTTGCTTACAAAAAATCTATTTAAGCTGTTGTCCCCTTTGTCATGTCGTAACAGGATGACATTCCCGAATTGCAAGAATACTTCCTGGTCAACATTACATCAGCAGTACTCGTTACAACTCTTGCCACTCTTCCTCGAATAGGTATAATTGCTTTTGCCTCCAACTTGTTAATGTACTGTTGCTATATTTTGCATGTTTTCTTGTTGTACAATACTGTATATCTCAATCATTTCCTCTTTACACTGTCTCTCTATCCTTCACTACAATGCTCTATTTGACAAGTAGAGGTTGCGTATTGCACATTACCAGGTAACATACTGTAGGCGTCTGTGTGTTAACCACAACATATTAAAAATGCCTTCCCATTTTAATTTCAAACTCTACCGCCACTATAGACAGAGCCTACTAGTTGCTTGCTTCTGCCTGAGTTCACGCCAAAGTCCACTTCATGAATGAGAAAAGTGAGAGAGCAATTGATAGACGGGATACAACAATCAGACCAGTACTTTGGGGGGCTGTGGTTAGAGGCACTCATAGAATAGTCATGTGTGTTTATGTCATTGTGTGTGTTTAATGGGAGCAGATTAACTAACTAAACTTAATCCATTTCTGGCTTCCCAATGACTGGGAGTGACTAGGGGAGGTCATAAATCAGTTTGCCGTTAAACATGGCTGCTCAAACTCTTTTTAGAGCTCCTGTAGATTGCAGTGCCTTCTAGAGTTAAACATTGTACTTTCAAATGATTCAACATATTGAATATGTTAATCTATCATCCAATTCCATAGACGCTGAGCGTTTGGTGGCAGAAATCAACATTGTTGCTAATGATGGAATAAGAGGAGTCATTGAATGGACAAACACAATGTAAGAGAGCACTGCATGTTGACATGCTAAGGTTCCATGTCAAATGTTTTGAATGATTTTGAAACGTTTTTTTTGTTTGTTTCTAGGTTTGAAGTGAATGAAACATTAGGGATTCTGACCCTGGTGGCCTACAGGAACAAGGGCACACATGGGAATGTTTCTCTTCTTTTCTACACTCAAAACCTGGAAGCTCAGCAAGGCCTGGACTACAACACGAGTGAAATGGTACAAACATTCACACACTCGCACTGACGTGGATTCACCCATACAATGATTGTACAGCAGCAGGCTTTTTTTGTGTGTGCATACAACGGAACATCTCTGTCCACTCAGATGCTTCATTTTGTCAATGGTGAAAGACACAAGTTTGTAGAGGTACAGATCATTGATGACATGATTCCAGAGGGAGTTGAAAGATTCCAGCTGATACTGTCTAATCCCTCACCTGGGCTTGAACTTGGCATCAACACTACAGGTTAACCATAGACTTTTAAATCAGAGAACTTCAGTCAGCCCACATACACCAAACTATTATTGACTGTTTCCTTGTTTCCCTTGTCCTTTAGCCACTGTAAACATCCTGGCAAGTGATGATGGACATGGTGTCGTATCTTTTAACACCAGCAAACCTTTCTGGCTGAAGGAGCCCACATCAAAGTCAGGGCTTAGCAAGAGCGTGGCTGTCCTCCATGTGGTTCGAAACCCAGAAGAGGGCACATTTGGTACCGTCACTGTCCAATTTACTATAACAGATGCCAATGGCAGCCTTGCAGATGGTGATCTAATGCCAGCACAAGGGTTTGTGGTGCTGGAGGACGGTGTCAGGTTTAAGGTGAGCTAAGTCAACATTTTCTACCATTTGTGGTCATTTATTGAGTGAATGCACATCTGAGGCTTCATCTGTGTTGTCCCAGATGCTAGAGATCCGTGCAGTACTGGATGCTGAACCTGAAGTGAATGAAACATTCACAGTAAGCCTGTCCAACCCAACAGGGGGTGCACGGCTGGGTGACCTTCTGCACACAATCATTATTGTTCTTGAGAACCTCGCTCCCTCTGGCTTGTTTTGTATCGGACCCACCCTTGATAGGTATTTTAATTGTTGTTGCGGTGCATGTGATGCAAGATATTATTGGCGATGACAATAAGAAAACTGTAGTCTTTGTCATTTTCTGTTCACTATACAGAAGTAATACAGAAGTGATGGCAAGTGAAGGCGGCGGAACCATCTTCATCACCGTGTCTCGCAGCAACGGCCTAGAATCCGCTGTCAGTGTAGAATGGGAGACACAGTCTGACACGGCAGTTGCTTTAGGTGATTATTTGGTGCTACCATTAATTTCACATAAATATAAATATTTGCTATACAAATCAATTACATTTTTAATTTTTTCTTGTCCTTCGTTACTTCTTCAAGAGGGGCCTTTCTCAGTGATGGGTTTGTACCAGAGCTTTGAAGATAGTCCCACCTCTGCTTGGTGTTCCCTTCCTGGAATTTCTACCATGCTTGCTGTGAGGCTTGATAAGAGTCCTGCTGTGGGATCCTCCCACACTTTGGCCACCCTCTACAAGTGGCAGGGTGTGTTTGTGGCAGTAGAGGTAATTCACAAACAGTTATGTGAGCACCTTTCAAAAGTGAGTACCCTTCTCACGTTTCATTAAAATTGTTATTACTTCTATTAGGCCAAATTACTAAAATTAAATTTTGATGCACTTTAGAGTACTTAGTTGACAGCTTGTAGAGCAGTATACATTTTATGTCCACTGAAAATTACTCAACACACAGCAATTATTATTTAAACTCTGAGGTTATACTATATACAATTTTGATTTCTATAATAATGTCCCTTGAGAAGAACTAATAAAATGGTTAGTGAAATGTGAGGAGTGCTTTTGTTTGCTGCTATGCTGTCAACTTCCTAACATGTCTCATGTTACCATCCTACTAGTCTGCCAGAATTCAAGACCCGAGTTCTTGTGTTGGGTTTTCTGTTAAAAACACCACCTACATTGCCATCACACATGGTGGTGCTCCCTTTGCCCCTGCAGCCAACCTCAGCGTCTTAAAACTGCACAGGGACCTCAATGTCACATTGGTCAGTGCAACTCAACAAATTATAAATATCTTCTTTTCACCATATTGGTTTTATTGACTCTGCTGTTGTTCAGGAACAAATCATAAGCGTTGACGCTTATGAAGTGAAACACTTCTCAACTGAAGACAGACATTTTCTCATAGCATCAAGTCAGGTGATGTCAAATGTACAAATTAATTGTTCCGGTGGAGTAAGCTATTTAAAAATATCACTTTTTGCTTCATGCTGCAGATTTTTTTTTGGACTGGTAGCTCCTTCACCCTCCTGCAGACACTTGACTTTGAAGAGGATATCATCATTGTGACTCCGTTCACCCATGCAGATGCTGTTCATTTAGTAGTTTGCTTAAACAGTGAGAAGACCAGCTGCCTGCTCCTTCAATGGTCCAGCGGACGATTTAGGAATCCACAACACCTTCCTGTCATGGGAAGAGTCAGCCAAGTGGAGACAGTCCAGGCGGGGGCAGAGCACACTCTATTGTTGGTATTTCTGGAAGGTAATCAAAACAGATAGATAAAATGCTCACTGTGGAAATTGCTACAAAAGATTTGTTCTGTTGTCTCAGCTCTGACCATGCAAGTCAGTCATGTATAGTTATAAAAGTTTCTGTATATTTAGACAAGATACAGTTTTTGCAAAAGGGGCACATTTTCTTGGTTCTCGTCCATTATGGTTTTACTGGAAAAGCCACATCGTGGAAGGCAGCCGAGCTGCCCTGTGATTCACATGTTACTTTGTCAGACTTGGTTATGTCATTCAGAGCAGTTTGTACTTCTGTTTTAGTGAACTGTACTGTATACATTACTTTAGGTGTCCGCCCTTCTTGTGAAGTGCTCCAGTGGAGATTCGGGCAGCTTTTACCTGAGTTGTATCAATCCATTCCTGATCCAGGCCTCACCTCAATTCATTCTTTCACAACTTCCTCTCAACTCAGTAAGTGTTTGACTTAGAAATTTAAAAAGCCAAGAGCATCTGCTGACGAGACATTCTTCAATCTTCTCCCTGCCAGCTTACCTCCTTTTAGCTGGTAGAAACAGCTCATCCCTCTACTCCTGGAGGGCTGATGTTAACTTGTTCACAGTTATACTGAAAGCCCCACCAGCTATGAGATTCCTTTCCTTTGAAGTCCCATCTCTTAACACCACCAAGATACTCCTAGCTTCTTCCGAGGAGAACCGCTCCAGACTTTATGAATTAACTTCTGTGTCCAATCAGTCTGACTTCATTCCCAGGTATTGTTTTACTCATTACATGTCATTCATTCATTCCTTCAACAAAAAAAAACAATGTAATTGTTTTGTTTCCTCCCACCTTAGTTTTGGTGAGCTGCACTTTTTACCCGGCGACAGTGAACTCCAAATTGCAGTGAATGTCATAGATGATGATGTTCCTGAGGAGCAGGAGCAATTCCAGCTCCGCCTAAAGAATCCAAAGGGTGGGGCAGAGATTGGTTTTGGTGGTCAGGTGACTGTCATGGTTCCGAGTAACGACAATGCCCATGGAGTAATTGGTTTTGCTAAGGCAGGCACTTTTTACACTTTTTGCTATCCGATTTAGCCATTGTGATATAAATAGTTTTTCTTTTTCTCTTTTTACTTTTGCCAGAACTCTTTGTCTATGGAGGTTGAAGAGCTGGAGCAAAACAATCCAATCTCTCTCATTGTGGAGAGGAGACGAGGGACATTTGGCCGACTGACTGTTCACTGGCGTGCAAATGGGAGTCTGGCGGACATTTACCCCACTTCAGGAGTGGTGCGTGAGCTTATCACAGTCATTACATGACATAGCATTATGTACTGTACTTACATTGACACCTCCAGTCAGGTATGAGTAAAAAAAACCCTCACACATGAACAGCCATTTTTATTCCAGTCAAGGAAAGTACAATAGACATGAAACCTGGTTACACTTTAGAGTAATCAGTGTACAGCTGGTATACTAGTATATGCAGTATGCTATATATTAGGGGTGTCACTATATACTCAATTCACAAGAGTGAATTAGTATAAAACCTAGTATAAAAGACAAACACAACCATTATTTTGTAATGTCTGAAAGGTCAAGGTGTGAAAGGTACTGTATACTAAGTGCACTGCATACAAAGATACTGTATATGTCTATAAAAGAGACTGATCCACACTTGAGGAATGAGCCTAAGATGTCGTCCTGATAGGTAGCCTTCTCAGAGGGCCAGTCGATCGCCATCATTCCACTGACTGTGCTAGCAGATGTTGTCGCGGAACTGAGAGAAAACGTTACCATCACCCTCATGGATGTCACCACCGTGGGGCTGCAGGACCTACAACAAGCAGCAGTTATTGACAAGCTGCGGGCAAACGCTCTGCTCACCATCCTGGCAAATGATTCCCCCTATGGGGTGATTGGATGGCATCTGGATTCTCAGATTACTCTAACGCAAGAACCGCATGGTGAGAATTATTCTTGTGGGTGACACACAATACAGTAAATTCTAGTCTTCTGGCAAAAGTTTATTCAACATCTAAACTTTGTTTTTGTCAAAGAAATACCACCCGTACTTGACCACTATCCAACAACCAGCTTGACTGTATTAGGTTTTTTTCTAAGACTGAGGAAGCTGATTATGTTTCTGAACAAGCTGTTACAGGAAGAACACTTTGACTTACTGTAAAAAAGATTTGATGGTTTCCAGAATATATACTGCCAGCTGGGATAGGCTCCAGCATACCCGCGACCCTAATGAGGATAAGCGGCATAGAAAATGAATAAATGAATGAATGAAACCCCCACTTTTTTCTTCAACTTTGAACTTTGCGGATTACACAGCGGGGCCGAAAATGTTTGGCTAAATACTAATCTATTCTTCAGAACTACTACTAATCATTAAAATATGTATTTTGGAAACCGCTATTAATAAAACACGGGAAAAAAAATCATGAAAAGACACTAAGGAACCACCATTCTCTGCATTTGGTAACGCTGTTGCTCTAGTTGAGTGGAGCCGGGTATGCATGCACACGCTTGAGTGAGCAACAACAAGCAAAAGCGATATTAAAATCAAACTTTAAAATTAAAAACTGTTTGATATGGACTTTTTTAATAAATACCATAAACATAGTGCCAAGATTGCAAAGCCTGTTAATGATGAATGAAAACAAAAATGAAATGTAATGTAGAGTGTAAAAGCAGAGACATCTTGGAATTTGTGCAGCGATCGCAGTGTTGAGACACACCTGTATCTGCCAGGGGATTGACGCACTATGATGCTCCAAGGCGGCTACAAAGGTACCACTGTACCGTGGTTTTCATGAGGTCCTGAGCTATAATTTCAGCAGCTCGGAGTGTAAAATCATAGTGTGTAAAATCCAAGCAATTCCCCATGTGACCCTACATAAAACCTACGCAAACTACATGTCACAGGCGTACACGCCATATTTGCTCACGTATACTTCATCAATAAATAGAAATCCAGATACAATGAACCATATAATACAACACAAAATGCTGTGTTGTTCTCTCATAAAGCATAAAGTATCTAGCCATCTAACACTGTTGAAAGGAGGTGACCAGATATACAGTAGACAGCAATGGATTTGGCTGTCAAGACAAGAAAACACGGCTGCTTCGGGTAGGACTACTGAAAGACAGAAAGAGATCGACAACGTTTATGATGAAGGAATAACTCTCACATGGAAGAGGAAGTTTAAAAAGTCTTTCCGTGTAACGTCTTTCTGTGCACAAAATATCCCATGTTGTGACATGCACACCTGCAGCTTATACACCGATGCGGCTTCTATAAAAACAAATCTGTTTTTAAATTTAGTGGCTGCGGCTTGTACACCAGTGCGTCTTACACTCTGGAATTTACTGTAATTGTTTGCCAGATTAGTCTCTGGATTGCTAAAACGTTCACTTAAATAGTCTGTAACTGTAGTTTCTCTTTACATTCAGGTTTTCCAGTCAATCTGACTTTGTCTATAATCAGGGAGCATGGCTCCTCAGGTAAGGTTGCAATACATTACGACACCAGGCCAGCTTTGTACCAGCCTCCATCCAACCAGGCCACTGCTGATCAGGATTACATTGCCAAAGACAGCACTCTCATTATGACTGAAGGGGCAACCGTGGCCCTTGTGATCATCACAATCCTTCCAGTAAGAATAATCTATTCTTATAGTATGTTTGTAAATGTTTACAGTATGTATTTCAGCCATACCAATAATATATTTCTGCATATGGATGGTATGTGTATTTGCTCTAAGTGTGTAAAAACATTTTTTCAAAGGATGACATTCCAGAACTATCAGAGAGTTTCCTAGTAAACATCACCAGTGTGGAGCTAGTTAGCGGGCCAGCCACAGCAGGCCATCCCTCTTTGAAGAGACCAGGCATGGAAGAAGCAGAAGTAACCATCCAGGAGAATGATGACCCTCGAGGGATTCTGCAGTTTCTTGTACCCGATGTTAGAACATGGCTTTATTTTAAATTTAAAATGTGAGGAAATATTGTAGCACATGCAAGTCTGCTTTTTTTTCTACACTAGGATGTGCCTGGAATAATGGTGGCCTATGAGATTCCGCCTCCTGACTATATCATCCACCTGAATGTGGTGCGATTTGCAGGTGTTACTGGAAGAGTGGTCGCCTACTGGGAGGCTCAGCCATTAACTGCTGATCGTAAGGATTTCAGCCCATCATCTGGCAACATCACCTTTCAAGATGGTCAGGTAAATACATACAGTGGTCTCAAAGAGAAGATGTTTACATGTCACTTAAAGCTGGGGAAGTAAGTTTGCTTAGCACTTTAGTGGTCTTAATATTTTCAAATCTATGATTATTCACGGGTTCCTAGAAAGAAGCAGTTATTGCCATCACCATCTTGGATGACGACCATTCGGAGGATTTGGAGAACTTCAGAGTGACTTTACTGCGTGTGATTGGTGGTGCTCGACTTGGAGATGTGACCTCTGTGACTGTCAACATTCCAGCCAATGATTCACCTCTCGGGCGATTTGGATTCCAGGAGCTGGATGTGAGTACTAGCAAGTACTGAATGTCTCAGTCAATCAGTTGTTTTATGGACACACTAAAATCACATAACCTCCGTCTGTTTGTAGGTTATTGTAAGTGAGCCAGAATTCGTTAAGGATCCCGCTGCTGATGCTCAACTAGTAGTGTTGCGAAGTGGAGGAGGTGAAGGGGCAGTGACATTGGTGTGGCAGGTGGATGGCCAAGCTGTAAATGACCTTTCACCTCTCAATGGGACTCTTATCTTCACTGAGGTACATGACTCACCAGCTACATTTTGCTTAAATGAATGAGGGAACATTTTAAAAACACCTCTACAGTCTGTTATACAGCAGCACACCTCTGCACAGTATTAGAAAACAACAGTACATTAATAAACCTATTGTTAAATGAATACTTCTGTGACAGTACCATATTGACCCAAATATATAACATACTGTAAGTATATTCCCCTGGAAAAAAGCCTGTGTCTAGACATTTTTATATGCAGGTGCCACCAAATGGCTTCTCCTCAAAATCACAGGTTTTCCTTTTGTCTCTCACATACAAAAAGTAAAAGTTATATAGATATATATTTCCCATGCTGTCAAAGTATGGAAATTGCCTTTACCGTTACTATTATTTTTGACGTGTTTGCCCCTCGGCCCAGACTGTAGTTTGGGGAAATGCAGCTGTGGATGTGGAGCCACACGCATTAAACTATATTGAGCAGAAATGGACAAAGAAAATGGTATTTTGAATGGTTTAGCTTCAAAGCCCTGGCAGATGGCTTTCTCCACAAGACCAAAGTTATTTACGGAGTTATTCACACAGTACGTCTGGCTGCCAAAGAGAAGTAATAAGGTAATGCAGCACTGCAAGTATTTTTTATTGTCATTTATACAGTGGTACGTTGTCTTGAATAAGAGGTATTGTCATATATACAAGATAATTTTATATTCGGGTCAATACAGTAAACTCATCAATTATAATTTGTAGTTTGGTAGTGTTAGTCTGGTGCAATACATACATACAGTAAAATGGAAGTTGCTTGTAAATGTCTGTTATGTTGACTTTCTAGAATGAATCAATTAAGACTTTTGTGATAAGAGCCCTTGCTGACAGCATACTGGAAGGAGATGAGCACTTCACTGTCAATCTGTTACCTGCAAGTGGCAGCGGTGCTGTCATTGACCCATTAAATGGTTTGTATTCAATATAATCAACACTAATGCCCTGCTACTGAAAAGGACTAGATAAAACCATTCCAATGTTAACTCTCCGACCCTCTCTGTGCTTCAGACTTGGCGACCATCACCATCATGGCAGACAAGGCTGCCCTTGGTATCATTGGACTAGCAGAGTCCTCAAGGAGCATTTTCATTGGAGAACCTGAAGGATTATACAATGGCAGCTCTGTTGTCAGGTGAGATAAGGATCAAGTAAAAACAAATGACATCCTATTTGAACAATGTTAGTGAAAAAAAATATGCGTTTGTTTCAGCCTTTTTCGTGGCCCAGGTGTGTTTGGGGAGGTGCAGGTCCATTGGAATATCACACCTGCTTTGGTTGCTGAGTTTGAAGAGATATCTGGCATAGTAACTATGAGGGACCAACAGTCGTTGGCTTCTTTTATTCTAATGGTACTAACCAGTGTGGATTGTTCATTACCCTCCAAACTGTTTACACCCTCAGAACAATGATTTATATGTTCTCTCTTCTGACTGAAGGTTGTCGATGACGATTTTCCTGAGGAACGGCGTGATTTCCAGTTAACCCTGACATCCATGTCACCGGGCTTGGAAATCAGTCCCATTGCACGCCATGCCAGGATAATCATGGCAGCCAGTGACAACCCCTACGGCCTGTTCTCTCTCACCCAGCAAAAGATCAGTGCAATTGAGGAGGAGGAAACTGTGAGTACAAAATCATATACAGAAAAATGTACAATGTAATTGTGTTGTTGCCATACTGACTTACTCAGCGCCCCTTTTTCTTTAGGTAAATGTGACAATTAATCGCTCATTAGGCACGTTGGGCAACATTTGGGTCACCTATCAGACTTCAGGCAGCACAGCAGTTAGTGGTGAGGACTTTGCTTCAGCTTCAGGGCGATTGCTCTTCACCCCAGGCCAGACGTCACAACAAGTCTCAGTGCGTATCCATGATGACAGTCTTCCAGAGGGACCTGAGATGTTCTTTTTTAACATCACTGGAGTCAATGTGGTAAACATTAGGTACAGTTCAACCAAAGCAATGATGAAAGAAAATTAGAAATTAGTGGACCAGTGATTCTTTAAATTGTGTCTCCCCCTATTGGTCAGTGCTGTGGACTACACAGTGAAAGAGTTTGGTCTCCAGCTGGACCAGCCTCCAGTCATAGGTGACATCTCGTCTATTGCTGTTGTAATACTGAAGAATGACAATGCTGAGGGTATCTTAGAGTTTAGACATGGCGATGTTAACATCACGGGTGAGTCAAAACAACTGTGCCTTAGATGTTTAAATTGGTGTTTAGAAAAAAGTACTAAATGTGGCATGATTCTTTCTCTTCTTCTGTTTCAGTTGAAGAGCATGCAGGCACTTTGTTGATCCCAGTGGTGAGGAGAGCCGGTTCTTATGGAACCGTCTCGGCTGAGTACATTTCCACCGGCATCAGTGCAACTCCTGGTCTTGACTACATTTTGAACAATGGCTCAGTGACGTTCGGCCAAGGCCAAGAAACTAGTTTTGTTAATGTTACCATTTTAGATGACATGCAAAGGTAAGAGGAAAAAATGAACACCTTAAGTAGTAACTGATGGCAGATCATTTACACATTATAATTACTGTGTATGTGAAATAATCTTCTATAGTGAGTATGCAGAGGTGTTTGAGGTCTTGCTGGTCGGAGCCACAGGGGGAGCGGTCCTTGGCTCTCACAAAGTTGCCAGAGTTACCATTAACAAGAGTGACTCTGCCAGCGGTGTGGTGCGGTTCCTCAACGAGAGCCTAATCACCATTGTCAACCCAAACGGCACTCGAAAACTCACACTTGTCTTAGAGAGGGCCGGAGGCTTTGCTGGAAATGCAACGGTACCAAGAAATTCAAAAAACATTTCCCATTACATGTGTTTTTCTTTATTTCTAATTGTTTCATTGGCATCAGGTTGCTTGGATCATTCTTGGACCAAACAGCAGAGATACTCTCCTTCAATCCAATACAGACATTAGAGAGCCCTTGAAAGGGTCGTTCTTCTTTAATGATAAAGAGGAAGGAAAACGCGCTATTGAGCTGCAGATCCTCCCTCATGGTCAAGTGGAAATAGAGGAGACATTTGTAATAGAACTCAGCGTTCTCTCAGGGGATATGGACATCGACCCTCAGGCTGGCTCTATAACTCTAAAGGCAATTCATAATGTTGCTACTATAACATAACAGATTTATTACTTTCTACAGTGTTCCACAAAGTGCGTACACCCTTCACACTTCAGTAACCGTTTTATGATGTCTTCGCAAGAGACAATACTACAGAAGTAAACATGTAATACACATTAGACTAGTTATAATGAAAAAAAAATGTTTGCTGAAATGTGAAGTGTGTTCTCACTTTTGCAAGATACTGTATGTTGATGAGCACAAGTTCAAGTCATCAACATGACTATGTCCTCACGTTTTAGATTGAAAAATTTGGGGACCCAAATGGTATAGTTCAATTCACTGAGGATGCTCTTCAAGAACATATCTACAGTGAACCCACTGAGGCAGAAGGCTCGATTAACATCTCCTTGCACATTACACGTCGAGAGGGTATCATGGGTAATATAACGGTAAGATCACTGTATCAACTCAATTATGTTTGACACTGTTAAGGTATGAAAATGAAAGGGAAAGCTTTCACCGGATATAACTCTTTAGCTCGTCAAGTTTGGAATGATCTGGCTTGTGTTTACATCACCGCGTTGTGTGAAATGAACTAAACAATGAGACTTGTTTTCCTTCATGCCCTAGGTCCACTGGCAAATACAGAGTGAATTTGACATAACTGGGGACTTCCTTGTATTCGCTGGCACTGTACTAATCCGGGAAGGCCAAAGAGAGGCAGAAATAGTGGTTACTCTGATGCCTGACACTGTACCGGAGCTGGAAGAGCTCTACACTATTGAACTCACAGCTGTAGACGGCGGTGCTACCCTAGATGTCAACTCAAACCTTTCACGCACCCACATTAGGTTTGTCCTTGTTTGTTTTATTTATTTTTGTGTGGATTTTGAGGGTAAAAGTGCAATTTAATGTCTTATCCTCAGGGTCCATGCTAGTGATGAGCCCCATGGCATCTTTTCCTTGCATCCTGAGCAGCAGTCCATGGTAGTGGAGGGGTCAGGGTTAGAGGCCCATAGAGTTCTAGTTATGAACGCAACTCGGCTTGCAGGGCTGTTTGGCAATGTCAGTGTAGGGTACAGGATCAGTGACGGGACAGAAGAGGTGATGGACATGGAGGTATTTGTGGGAGGGCAAGGTGAAGGACGACTGCTGTTTACAGATGGGCAAGCTTTCAGTGTTGTCAGATTGCCCATCAGCAGCCAGGTAAAATTGAATCATCCAATCAATGGCACTGTATATTGTAGGTAAGGTGATTATTTTTTTACATTGTGAGAATAATTGTTTCCTTTTTGGTAGGTATTTTTATCGTTGGGTGAGAGTTTCTCAGTAGAACTAACTGATGTAATACTTTTGAGTCCTTTACTTGGCACATCACCCCGCCTCCACCATGAGTCCACTTTTGCCATGGTGACTGTACCAGAGGAAGCTGCCAGCTCAGAGGTCAGTATTGTCCTTTCTGATAAATGATGCCCCATTGGGGGTGTCTGCTCCCTTAAACCCAATTGGCTGTGCTTATGTAAGTGTATAGCTTTAAGAAGCGCTATTGCGCACTCTTTACATATACACTTATATAAATATTTAAATATACACTGTACCTCTGCAGTTACACTTGAACTTTAGGTTTGTGTAGTGAAGCCCCCTTTTTTCCCAAAGCTCTCTTCCTTGAAGTGGTTGGCACATACACGGGGCAGGCTCATCTCTTTGGTAGTCATGAATACACTCTAGGGACACATAGTACTCTTTGTACTATGTGTACAAAATTGTATTTTGATATAGTAGGACATTTTTAATATGTATTTTTCAGTGAGGGCCTCATATGGAAAAGTCAATAAATATGGAGGGCATTTTGATATTTTTTGCTTTGTAAAAAAGCTTAAAAAACTATGTATTTATAGACAATACTTGTGTTATACATAACAAAGCGTATTATGTTTAATCAATAGTACCAACAGTTCAGCTTTTGCTCTTTATTTCCCATTGTTTCTATTCTTTGGTGCAGCTGGCCAAAACAAAAAAAAACAAAAACGCCAAAGGCCCCTGTGCTGCCCTTACCACATATTTAAGGCAACATTTTGCATACTCAGAGTTTCCCTTTCCTACATGCCATTCAGGTGGGTTTTTCCTTTCTGGCCCTGCACGTTTCAAACATTGAAACGGGTGGATGTGAAGCCAAGGTGACACGATCAGGGTTATTTGGGGACATCAGGGTCGAATGGAGAGCTGGGTATCCTGAAGGACAAACTCCACCTGGCTTTAGAATTGGGTTGATCACACCAAGTTCAGGTAATAAAGTATGGACAACTAAGTATGTCTGTATTTTGCATTGCTCTCATTAGAAATGTGCTTCTTCTGTCTATTCAGGCTCACTAACCTTCTCCCATGGAGAGAGAACAAAAGCTATATCTCTGACAGCTACGGCTGATTCATCTGTGCCAACTGCACATGCGCTGTATCTTAGTACGGCCTCTGGCCCTACTTTAGGCAGCCATGTCAAGCTCAGGTAAGACTTTCATGTCTGTAATGTCAAAAACTACCAAATATAAAGTATCATGATCACTGTGCAGGCCAGGCTATACAGTAGCTGAAGTGGAGCCTTTGGGGATCTACCAGTTCTCCCCTGATTCCCGCCAACTGGTCATTGAGGAGGACATTCAGACTATAACACTGTACGTCCAGAGGCTCTATGGTTCTCGTAGCAACAGCACTCGCTTGTCTTACACAACAATAGCAGGCAGTGCAGCTACAGGAGTTGATTTCATCTCAGTGCCAAACGGACGTTTGACTTTTGACTCTGCTCGGCAAACCAACACTTCACTCCTTCTTTCAATCCTTGATGACGCTCTTTCAGAGCCGGATGAATATTTTCATGTCAATCTCACAGATGTTGAAGTCCTCACTCCAGATATAATTTGGGCAGATGTCGTCCCTCGTCTTAACCCACCTTACAGTCTAGCGACTGTCACCATCCTAGCAAGTGATGTGACCAGTGGAGTGCTGAGTATCGGACCTGGACTTGTCCAAGTACCCGAGGATAAGGATGAAGAGCACCCTCAGGAGCGAAAGGTGATCCTGAGGGTGCGCAGGTCGGACAGTGTGGCGGGAGATGTGCGAGTTCAGGTTAAAGCATATGGAGGTGCTTTGTTTATCTGCTGGATTTTAAATGTTTTAATGTATTTTCCATATGACACTTTTGTCAATAATAAAATACATTGCTGTGATTTCTTCCAGATGGAAGCACAGCACCGTTCCCCTTTACCCATGAACCTGTTCAGCCTTTAGCAAAAGAGAATCAGGACTTCCGCTTGGAGTCTTCCATCGTGCTCTTGCAGGCGGGTCAGAATGAGACAGAGGTGATCCTCTTCATTCTGGATGACTCAGAACCAGAAGGACAGGAGGTGTTCTACATCTATCTCAGTGAGCCTGAAGGAGGGGCTCAGATCACTGACAATCCAGATAAAGGATTTGGAGCTTTTGCCAAAATTACCATCCTTGGTAAGGATTTTCTGGCTGATGCAATGTGCTTTTGTCTATGATTGTGCTAAATTACCGGTAGTCAGAATTGTTCTCAACAGTCCCAAAAGTAATCATTATATGGTATTCCAATGATCTTAATGTATTCTTCCTAATTACCTGGACGAATACACAGACACAGTGACGTCACACATTCAATTCTGTGAAGACAGCATAGTCCCATTTTATACCAGAGTCACCTTCAACAACGACAAACCCTGGTTCACACCCAGACTGAGACAGCTAAGGAAGGAGAAAGAAAAGGCCCACAAGAGTAACGACCCTCACTTATACAGACAGAGCAAGTACCTATTTAGTAAGGAGGTGGAGAAGGTTAAATCAAGGTACAACACACATTTGAAGGAGAGGTCCCGGAGCAACAACCCTGTCTCTGTCTGGAAAGGTCTGAGGGAAATCACCAACTACAGACCCAAAGCACCCCCCCCCCCCCCACTGTTGACAACCGTCACTTAGCAGAAAGACTGAACACTCATTACTCCAGGTTCGAAGATTCACACCTCTCCCCCGCCCCACTGACTACAATGGACATTGCAGGCATATCAGCCCTGGAGCCCACCCCCTCCCCCACTGCCCTCACATTCTCGCAGCAGAATGTGGTCAAGACATTTAAAAAGCAGAACCCTCGGAAAGCTCCAGGTCCGGATGGTGTCTCTCCTTCCACCCTAAGACACTGTGCGGTAGAACTGGCGCCTGTCTTCACGGACATCTTCAACATCTCCTTGGAGTCATGCCATGTCCCAGCCTGCTTCAAGCTGTCCACCATTGTTCCCGTCCCCAAGAAGCCCAGGATCACTGGACTCAACGACTACAGACCTGTGGCATTGACATCTGTGGTCATTAAGTCATTTGAGCGCCTGGTTCTGCCTCATCTCAAGTCCTTTACCTCCGCCCTCCTGGACCCTCTGCAGTTTGCCTACAGAGCCAACCAGTCTGTAGATGACGCCATCAACCTGGCCCTCCACTACATCCTGCAGCATTTGGACTCCCCAGGAACCTACGCCAGGATCCTGTTTGTGGACTTCAGCTCTGCATTCAACACCATCCTCCCTGCTCTGCTCCAGGACAAGCTCACCTAGCTCAGCGTGCCTGACTCCAACTGCAGGTGGATCACTGACTTTCTGACGGACCGGAGGCAGCGCGTGCAGCTGGGGAAGAATGTCTCGGACACTTGGACTATCAGTACAGAATCCCCACAGGGCTGTGTACTTTCCCCCTTCGCACTTTTCCCTGTACATCAACAGCTGCACCTCTAGCAACGACTCGGTGAAACTGATTAAGTTCGCCGATGACACCACCCTCATCGGGCTCATCTCAGATAGTGATGAGTCTGCTTACAGGGAGGAGGTGGACCGGCTGGTGTCGTGGTGCAGCTGCAACAACCTGGAGCTCAATGCTCAGAAGACAGTGATGATGATCGTGGACTTCAGGAAAGTCAAAGCCCCTCTGCCCCTCCTCGTCTTGATAGACTCCCTCATCCCAACTGTGGACTCCTTCCGCTTCCTGGGCACTAACATCACCCACGACCTCAAGAGGGAGCAGACCATCAGCTCCCTCATCAAGAAGGCTCAGCAGAGGCTGTACTTCCTGAGGCAGCCCAGGAAAGCCAAGCTGCCTGTCCAGACAATGGTGCAATTCTACACGGCCATTATTGAGTCCATACTCACCTCCTCCATCATAGTGTGGTTCGCTGGGGCCGCTGCCAGGGACAAACACAGACTGCAGCGCATCGTGCGCTCCGCTGAGAAAGTGATTGGCTGCAGCCTTCCATCTCTCCAGGACCTGTACGTCTCCAGAACTCAGGGGCGAGCAGCCCGAATACTTGCTGACTCTTCCCACCCTGGACATGGACTATTTGAGCCACTCCCCTCTGGCAGAAGGTTACGGTCCATTCGGACCAGAACCTCTCGCCACAAGAACAGTTTCTTTCCTGCTGCTGTTGAACTCATGAACACTTTATAACATTTGCACTATGCTCACTTTACAATCAGTAGTTTTGGCACCTTATAATACCTGCACTAAAAACACCCTCATGCCTTTACTTATTAGTGATTTCAATTTTATACTCAGCGTTCTATGTTTAGTAAGTGTTAGTTCTATGTTTCTTTAATGCTCTATGTTTACTTAGAATTATACGTCGCACTGAGTCGCCAAAGAAAGTTCCTAGTTTGTGAATTGTTCACTTACAATGGCAATAAAGTTTTCTGATTCTGATTATTTCTTTCCATCCATAACAGGGAGTGATTTCCATAATGGTATTGTAGGCTTCAGTTACAATTCAATGATGGGTCAAGTTCTGGAAGAAGACTCAGATAACAGAACAGTTCAGCTCTCACTGCAGAGGCAGAAAAACAGGTAATTGTTGTCTTATGTTAGATAAAGTGTACAAAGATTTACTCGTTATTCATTTCATTTCTTGTCTCTCTGTGCTTAGAGCCTTTGAGGATTTGCAGATTTTCTGGAGAGCTACTTTTAACAAAGCAGCTCCAATTCTTGTCAGTAATGGAGTGAACCTAACCAAACAGCTGGCGCACACATCAGGGTTTGTACTATGTAGAAGCGGAGAGATAACCTGTGCTTTTACTTTGGAGGTCCAAGATGATGAGGTGAGAGCCCGAAATTAGTCATCTTGAGAATGATCAGTTCTGAATTGATTATATGATTCTTTTAAGGCTGCAGATTCCACGTTAGAAGTTGTTTATACATTCACTAAAGGAATTATTTATTCTGAGTGCACATAATAAGCCACAATTTATCTTTGTTGCCACAGGAACCAGAGTACCATACTTGGTTCTTAGTGGAAATTTTCCAAGTGGGCACGGGCGCCACCATTAATGCGACAAGCCGATTTGCCAACATCACTTTGGCAGAGAGTGACGATCCACGAGGTGTTGTCTACTTTGCCATCAGACACAGACTACCCACCGCCACTCCAACAACCACAAGACTCAGTCTCCAGGTGTACAGAAGAGCAAGCACAGCTTCAGCCATGTCTGTATGGTATCGGACTCTGGTATGTTGTAATTTGTGTTTTCAATGTGCACATAACCAATGCATAAGACATTCTGTACTCATATGCAACTTGTAGAAAATATTAACTTTCAATGCAGGCCAACATGACTGAAAACAGCCTATTAACATTTACTGCATTTGTTACTGTCATCATAATAACACACGAAGTCCGATTCAAATAATCTGCTATTAAAGAAACTTGTGTTAAACAGATTTCTAGACATGTGTGCCATCTCTTAACTTCATTTAAATTTTCTGTTAATTTGGCATTGTTAAGACATGAATATATACATTATGCTGCCCTGTCATGTATTTTTCATTGAATAAAATACAGCAAAAATGTACATATTTCAGACACAGTGTGACATGGTGATCACAAATCACAATTAATTAATTAGCAAACTGATTATTCAGATTACATTTTTTAATCATTTGACAGCTCTAATATTAATCAATCATATTTATTTACAGGTTGGCAAGGCAGAGGGACAGAGATGGGAAGGACGTGCATCAGGTTAGGGTGATAAAGGATAGGGATGGAAGGGTATTGACAGGTGCCAGTAGTGTCAAGGGAAAGAGTACTTTGAAGAGTTGATGAATGAGGAAAATGAGAGAGAACAAAGAGTAGAAGAGGTGACTGTTGTGGACCAGGAAGTAGCAAAGATTAGTAAGGAAGAAGTGAGGAGGGCATTGAAGAGGATGAAGAAAGAAAGGCACTCGGTCCTGATGATATACCAGTGGAGGTATGGAAGTGTCTAGGAGAGGTGGCAATAAAAAAGCAAAAAGTTCCTGACCGGGTTGTTTAACAAGACCTTAGATAATGAGAAGATGCCTACGGAATGGAGGAGAAGTGTGCTGGTGCCCATTTTTAAGAACAAGGGAGATGTGCAGAATTGTGGCAACTACAGAGGAATAAAGCTGATGAGCCATACAATGAAGTTATGGGAAAGAGTAGTTGAAGCTAGACTAAGGCCAAACGTGAGCATTTGTGAGCAGCAGTACGGTTTTATGCCAAAAAAGAGTACAACAGATGCAGTATTTGCTTTGAGGATGTTGATTGAGAAGTACAGGGAAGGTCAGAGGGAGCTGCATTGTGTTTTTGTAGATCTGGAGAAAGCTTATGACAGGGTGCCCAGAGAGGAACTGTGGTATTGTATGAGGAAGTCTGGAGTGGCAGAGAAGTATGTTAGAGCGGTGCAGGACATGTACGAGGACTGTAAGACAGTAGTGAGGTGTGCTGCAGGTGTGACAGAGGAGTTCCGAGTGAAGGTGGGACTCCATCAGGGATCAGCTCTGAGCCCCTTCTTGTTTGCTATGGTGATGGACAGGCTGACGGACGAGGTTAGACAGGAATCTCCATGGACTATGATGTTTGCAGATGACATTGTGATATGTAGTGAGAGCAGGGAACAGGTGGAGGAGAAGCTTGAGGGGTGGAGGTTTGCCCTGGAAAGGAGAGGAATGAAGGTCAGCCGCAGCAAGACGGAGTACATGTGTGTAAATGAGAGGGACCCAAGTGGAAGAGTGAGGTTACAGGGAGAAGAGATAAAGAAGGTGGAGGATTTTAAGTACTTAGGGTCAACAGTCCAGAGCAATGGAGAGTGTGGAAAAGAGGTGAAGAAGCGTGTGCAGGCAGGCTGGAATGGGTGGAGAAAAGTGTCGGGTGTGATGTGTGATAGAAGAGTTTCAGCTAAAATGAAAGGAAAGGTGTACAAAACTGTGGTGAGACCAGCGATGTTGTTTGGTTTAGAGACAGTGCCGCTGAGGAAAAGACAGGAGGCAGAGCTGGAGGTAGCAGAGATGAAGATGCTGAGGTTCTCTTTGGGTGTGACCAGGATGGACAGGATCAGGAATGAGCACATCAGAGGGACAGCACATGTTAGAGGTTTTGGAGATAAAGTCAGAGAGGCCAGACTGAGATGGTTCGGACATGTCCAGAGGAGAGATAGTGAATATATTGGTAGAATGATGCTGAGTTTTGAATTGCCAGGCAGGAGGCCTAGAGGAAGACCAAAAAGGAGGTTTATGGATGTAGTGAAGGAGGACATGAAGGTAGTTGGCGCAAGAGAAGAGGATAGAGAAGACAGAGTTAGATGGAGGCAATTGATTCGCTGTGACGACCCCTAACGGGATAAGCCGAAAGGAAAAGAAGAAGATTTACTTCATGAGACCACCATCACAAATCTAATTACATACACATGCAATAAAACATTATTAAAATTGTAGGCAGTCTTGGATGCAGTGGTGTATCTATGCGAAGTCCTTCTCTTGCATTATATAATCCTAAAATAATTAAAATATTTCATTAATGGTTAATGTCAGAAAGAACATACATCTTTTGGCATTACCTGAGTTGATAGAGACCTCTTCTGTACTTTTAACTAGGGACTTTTAACTATATGATAGTACTCTCACTGGAGATTAAAGGAAGAATGTGCACTTAACTAAAAATCAAAAACCCTACAGAGACAAATAAATCAAAACCTCACAGATACACATAATGGGTTCCCATGCTTTCATCTTCTCTTCATTTATCCGCCGCTGACAAAAAGCTTTGGTGTGACACAAAAGCAGTCAAAAGCAGTCAACTTGATTCAGTCTAGTTATTGTTTGTCATGCTCACAGTAGTAGATTGATCACACCTTCTAAGCACATAAAATGAGATGTCCTTAAAATTCACACAAAAAGCATCTTTGTGTTCAATGAACCTACATGCTAAGTACCTCACATTGCCACCCATGAGAGAGCACATCTACACGTTTTTTTGCAATGAAATGCTGTCCCCAATAATTTATTTAGTTGGCATTTCAATGTTCATTCATTCATTTAATTTCAATTTTCACATTAACAAAACATGTTTTGCTAACCCATTTTCTTTGCAGGAGCTGCCCAGGGAGGATTTGTTTGGACCATATATAATCCATCCAGCTAAAGCCGGAATGGACTTCCCTACGCAGGACGGCATGCTCACCTTTGAAGCAGGTCATGGCAATGCATCTCTGGACATTTACCTAACCCCTGACATTGCGTCACCATTACCCAGGCCTAAGCGCTTCCAAGTGGAGCTGTTGAACGCAACTGGGGGCGGCCGTGTGCACCCAGAGTTTGGCCTCGCAAATGTGACAATAGTGTCAAATGTTGCCAGTGCAGCTATGTGGGCCTTGCTGGGGAACTTGTATCAACCTGTCAATATGACAATACTGAACCAGATGTTGCGTGGACTTATCGACCGGACTGCCACCATGTTACCTCAAGAACAGATGACTGCTGTGCTAGAAGCTCTGGGGAAGGTGAGAATTTTACTTGACGAGGAGGTTCTGATAAAATAGTGTATAAGTTAGCTAGTGTTCAGACTTTTTTCCAAGCTTGAGTCTGCCATTCGGGTCTTTGGAGGGAGGCCCACAATGCTAGTGGTAAAAATCCTTGCTATTAAACACATCTTGCACCACTGTCTTTTCTTTAACCAGGTACTTGCAGTGGCAGAGAGCGCCTCTATGCATGAAAGCAGCCGCAATTTAACCTATGACCTGCTGTGCGTGTTGGCCAATCCCAGCAGAGCCGACACACGGGGCCTCAGCCACCTTGCAGAGGTGGCTGAGCAATTTGCTTTCTCCTTCCTCACACGCAATCACTGTGAGATGTGAGTGTGCCAAACAGTGCGTGCTTAAACATTTTGTTCAACGTTTTGTTTTGTTTTTCATAATGTTGTCTTTTTGCTATGCCTTTTCCAGCGGGGGTTATATCTTGGACACGTGTGCACACATGTCCATGTCTGCCTTCCAGTGGTATCCCACGCAAATCAATGGACACAAAATCAGGGGGCGTGATGCCGACTTCTTCCAGCTTCCAGACACATTGCTGGCAGTGCCGGCCAAAACCACCCCCGACTGTCGCAACCTCAGCCGCATTCAGATGATTGAGTTTAGAAATGACTTCTGGTTTCTCACCAGTGATACAACAAATGCCCTCAATGGGAAGGTAGAGTTTTACATCAGTTTCTAAGCCTACAGGCTCTCTCATTTTTGTTCAGCAGGTGGCAGTATTAGCCCATTCAACAGCCACGTTAAAGCATGGCCCTTTTTGGTGTCATTCTGTGTACTGTGCAGGTTTTCTCCGTCAGCTTGCAGGACAGACGATCAAGACCCCTTGGAGATGGTATAGAGGTGATATATCGTATCCACACTCCCGGTCACCCACTTAAACTGGGACGTTCAAAGTGCCTTCTCTGGAACCAGACCACTTCAAGGTAGCCCACCACTGACACAAGCAGGCTCCTCTTTATAAACTCAACTAAAGCATAAATACTGTGTAAAACTGACGTCCTATGCATCTTTCTGTCATTCTCAAGTTGATGGGCAAGGTCTGGTTGTTAAAGGCACAAGCACACATTTGACTTGCACTGTGCCTTTGAGACATTTTGTCTGAACTACAATGAACTGTCCCAGTCACCTACAGTGTCATGAGGACATTCTAGAGGACTAAATTGCAGCAGATTTGACTTCCCGTACAGTAATTCTGGAATAATCACACAGCTGAGAGATTGGATTCAAAGAGGGGTTGAGAGAAGTCAAGTAGTCATGAGAAAGGAAAGGACACAGAGACCTCAGAGAAACAGAAGATATTATGTTTGTCTTCAGGTTAATCCATCTTATATAAACATAATGGTGTTGTCCAAATGGTGTTGCCTGTGGCCTTGTTTTGTAGTACTGTTTATTTAATGTCTGTGCTGCCCCTGTCCTCCCTGTAGCTGGTCATCAGATGGTCAGTATTGCAGAGTTGTGAAAGAGAGTGGGAGCTACGTGGAGTGTGCCTGCTCCCACATGTCTATCTACATGGCCTATGCAGAATTTGCCCCCCTGGCATTGTACAACCAGGCCTTCTACGCTTCAGGGTTCATCTGCATCTCTGGTATAAAACATCACACAACAATGACTCACAATGAGGGATTTAAAAACACGTAGAACTTGGCTCCCCTGTAGAGCATCAACATTTTAAATTTAGAACACAATGTATTGTTATATACACTTAATTGTCCTTACTTTCTCCCTTGTAAACACTTTGCCAAACTACATAAAGTGATAAAGACAAGTGGATAAGTAGTGTGAAAGGATTGTTGTTCAGTCAAAATTGAGAACAGGGCTACAATTGGGAAGTATTAGTGTTGCACTAGAGATAATAAGGAAACTTTAATTTCCCAAAAGTAAAATAATACTTCGGACTGTTCAAACTGTTAATGTTGTTCTTGTCTGCATTGTTGCTCTCTGCTAAAAAAAAGCAGCGTTGACGGGTCTAAAATGTGACCCAGGGGCCATTTTCAGGCTTTTAGCTGGTTTTGTTTTTTTACTCTCGGCATATGCTAAAAATCAAATTAATTAATTACAAAATACTACAAAATCTACAAAATTTCAACAAAAAAAAATTATCTTTTACTGTTATTGTTTTGACTACCACCCCTATTTTCCAAAACCTGTTTGTGGAAAAATAATATATAATAAGACAATATCAAAAACAAAATCTATCTTTTTTTTAAAATAACGTTTTCTCAGAGAACAGAAACCCAGAACAGAATGAGTAGTGAATAACTGCATGTATAATTAGGTGCTTAACCATATATTCACAGATGCAGGAGATAAATGTCTTTTAATTTCTTAACAATGATGCCATATTCTCCCCATTTTAGGTTTTGCACTGGCCATCACAGCCCACATCCTGTGCTCCCGTTTCCCCATGTTTGCTACCAAACTGCTGGTTCACATGATGGTGAGCTGTCTAGGAACGCAGGTAATGCAATTTAGTTTTTTTAAATACTCCTTCTGGTGGTGTATTTAGTATATTTCAAGGACATTTTTACTCTCTTAATTAAAACATTATTAGTGTGTGGACAAACTCCCTCTTCTTAGCCATTGTAGAATTTGTAGTATTTTATATTATTTAGTATTTAGTATGGATGTGAAAAAATTGGATATCACTGGTCTGCGTTGTTTGCGGGCTCCAGTGTCCTGACAACGCAACCATGCCCGTACCCTCACCCATTATAAAGTGAAGCTGTCACCGTGAGCAGTGAGTAAGATATGCAATCTGTGGTTTGTCTCTGTGCTAGTCTCAGCTGTGTGTGTGTGTGTGTGTGTGCATGACAAGTGCGGGACTGGTAAATTTCCACAGGTAGCCCCTCTCTTTGGATGACAAACATCAGCCTTGAGTCGTTGGGGGCTACGCACCTTGGGCTCTACCCGTTTATGGCTTAGATGGGTTTGGAATGGAAAATTCCATGCTGTTCTTTTTCACTGTCAGCGTGTGTTTAGGCCTTCTTTCTTGGAAGTGCCTGACATTGTACTATTGTATTGTAATATATTATTATTATGTTATATAGTTTGTATTTATATTGTTAGCTTCTGGTTGAATCACACAAAAATGAACTTTTAACAACCAACAGGTGCAGCTGTAAATAATGTGCAACCTACATTATGAGAGACTGACAAGTTGAATTAAATAGACCTATTGACGTCATTGACTTCATTCGTCAGTCATATTCCGCTGTAGATTGTGCCTAGAGTTAATGTAAATAATTTAGCTTCACTACTGTATACAGTATGTGGCACTTAGTGAGGTTATATTTCACACATGCCATTTGTGGTGTTAAAAAAACCCAACACTTTTGTGCCTTGATACAATAAATGGGATTGGTGTCATTATGGATGTCTTGTGGTCAGACTTGCTCGTGTCTCACCACTGATTGGCACCGTCAGGTCTAGCAGCAAACACTTCTGATCGAGTGGGTTCTCCATCTGTGGTGGCGAGGCCGATGCTGCTATGTGCAGCAAATTAAAGTTGCTGCTTCAATTTACATCACTCGGTATGACACTCATACCTTAGAAAGATCAAAAATATAAATTTGTTGTTTGTAAATTTGACCATAGATACAATGCCCTAAAAACTCTGAACTTAAAATTTTAACTCTGTCCCTTCCCTCTGACATCTTATTCAGGCATTTGGAGCAGATTCCCTACATTAGTAAAAGTTAACATTAAATAGAGTTGCCCCACTCAAAACATGATATATGACTTTACTTGGATAATGGACTAAGCTGCATTGTAAAACAATGATGCTCAAATAGTAATGATTTGTCCCATTCAAGCCATTTAGTTTTAGTGCATTGAAAGCAGTTAAGCACTTTGCCTCTCTGCTCAGGAAGACAACTGAAAATTGTCTGAGTGGAATGGAAATTTACCAACACGTGTGAGATGTCATCAGTGTTGTGTATGTGTGTGTGTGGGTGTGTGTGCATATACATGGATTTTTTTAAGGGACTAACCAGGTTCCATTATTGCCACCATCATCTGTAACTTGCACTACAATCACATGGGCCACTACAATAAAGTTTAGCAGTGACGGGCAGTGCATTTGGTACCTTGAGTGGTTATTTAATTTTTTGCCAGTTATTGTAAATATGTACCACTGTGGGGTTTTAGACCAAGTCTGCTTGTATAGAGCACTAAAACAAATTCTTAGGTGGCAACTCCAACACAATGAGTAAGATTGCTGAGACTACAATATTTTTCCAGTATAAGTCTTCTTATTTTCGGATACAGTCGCCAGCAAGTCTGACTTACATTACTGCTAATAACTCTAGGTTGGTGACAAATTAAATGACGACAGGAATCCCAGCACCATGTTCCTCGCTAGTGTGACCAGAGGAAATAATTCATTCAACAAACGTAAAGCAAAAACATGAACTGATTATAATGGAATTGTAATAGAAATGATAATAAAGGTCATTATAAGATTGCAAAACCACTGATGTACATCAGTAACTTATCATTTCAGAGTGGAATATATCTAAATCAAATGAAAATAGCTAAAGTAGTCCTAATTTTAAAAACTGGAGACAAACATATAATTACAAACTACCGACTTGTTACTTTGTTGTCACAATTTTCTAAAATAATTGAAAAGCTATTCAACGATACATTGGATATATTAATAAATAAGAATGAATTACTTGTTGCCAACCAGTACGGATGCAGAGCTAACATTTCAACCTCCATGGCACTAATCGAAATAACCAAGGAAACCACCAACAATATAGAACGCAAAGAGTACACAGCTGGTGAGGTGCATTTATGCCTATAACAAAAAACGTTTGAGGCAATTAATATAATTGCAAATTGAATTAATCTTAATTATTAAACTTGATTGGTATGGAATCAAAGGTTTTGTTTTGAATTGGGTAAAAAGCTTCTTAGCAAACAGGAAGCAATATGTGAAGCTAGGGGACATCTGCTTGCTTAAATATATATTGCAGCGTCCCTCTAGGGGTCAATACCGGGACCAAACCTGTTCACCCTGTACATACATGACATCTGTAAATTTGCAAAAGACCAAAAACTAGTAATTTTTGCAGAAAAATTTTGATCTGGAGAATGCACACAAGAGCTAATAAATAAAGCCACAGATGGAATGATTATACTAAAAAGATGGTTTGATAAAAACAAATTATCCCTGAGCTCGCGTAAGACGACAATACTGCTGTTTGGTAATGGCAGAAAGAACACTCATACGCAAACACAAATAAACAGCGTGGACAATGACAGGTAGAGCAAAAATACATTTCCTGATGTTATGATGACCAAGTGAGTTAAAATTCCCACATTAAGACAACATAAGTGCCAAGAAATACTTCAGTAGTGAATGAAGATGAATCGATTCATTCGTTCTGCACCAAAAAATAAACATAATAACAATAACGCTCCTTTCTGGTTTTACCATATTTAACTCATTAGATACCCATACCCCAAAGTGGGGTATGCATACCCCTAGGGGTAAAGTGGAACATGCCAAATGTTATTGGGCAGTACATAAATAAAAATCAAAACAAAATTAGCGCTTAACACTGAGAATTACATAATGCACTTGAACATCTCATGTGAACAGCCCTGCACAGTGCAGGGAGTACAGTGCAGAAGAAAAGAGAGCATGAAGTTGAACTGATAGTTCTTTGTATGCCATGTTGTTGCAGACCACAGCAAAACAGCATCTAAATCACACTTCACCACATCTTACCAGTTAGTCACCACTTACTTATATAATCAAATATATTAATTAGTTCAATACATCATAATATGTTTCATTGTATGCTTATTGTGGTGTATGTTTGGTATGCAACTTCTGGTCAAACAGGACAGTGAAAGGTTATGGTGCTGTAGATGAATCTCATTTTACTAAAAGGCACAATAAGTCAGTCCAGGCTATGGATTGGATTGAAAATTTTGGGAGCAATTGACATCATTCAACCTCAAGTCGCTTGTCTGTACTGTTTAGCTTACCTTGAATTTGCTTTGCAACAGAAACTGGTCCTACGTTTTGTCCATTATGGAACCAGTTAAAGGAACATTGTGTATTTAATTCTAAGAACATTGAAATCATTTTGGTTGGCACCCTGGCTACATTTGTTGTGTGTTGTATTGGTAAACCAGCAAGACACACCACTGTCTGTTTGTGTTGTTTGACAAAACAGGTTTTGTCTGTTTGTGTTTGTGCCACTTGTGTGTACTGCTTGCACAAACTATGCCACACACCAAACTGATTTGACAATGTTCATTTAAGGCAAACAAACACATTCGGTTTGGTTTTTCGAACATTTGGGCTGGCTTCTCCAACTTTTGACTTTGTTTTTGTAGCTTTGAGCTAGAGGTTGAGTAATAATACTGCCTTTCACAAGAACGTTAAACCCCGATAAAACACAATTTGAATGTCACATGTATTGCAGTTACACAGCCCACTGCATCTCAGCCAGCCATTCTCACACAGTCAAAATTGTTTTTCCCCTTCTTTATCTGAGAAGTGTTTAGGGTGTTCTTGTTCCAGTGTAAGGATTTCCTGTTAGCTCTGGGATCAGCTCCAGCACTCAGATCTTAGCTTCTCAGCCCATAAACACACACACACACACACACACCATCCCCTCAATGCACACACCTACTCAGCTCACTTCCCGTATTTTAACAAATTGGGTGGTTACCGCTGGGTTCCCAAATGTGCCTGTTTATAGAGTATAACAGGGCCTAGTTGAGGTTTGCACGCATGCAGTTTGCCAACTCTCCATTAGAGGGAGTGTGTAGATAAACACAATGTAATTGTCTTTTTCCTGAGGAAGTTTATCTGTTCCCATCAGGAACAGTCAATCATCAAATCAATACACAATGAGTTTGTGTGTGGCTGTCTTTGTATTTTACGTCAGAGAATATTTCCGTTCCTATTTTAGTTCCTTTGCTCTTAAGTGTTTGGAATAAAACGTCTTCTTTTCATGTGAGGAAAAGAGTGACTAATGCAGGTTGAATAATTGCCTCAGAGGGATAGGAAATAACTGGGAGAGTGTGTCTTTCTCGTGCCTTGTTTTAGTGTCAATTCTTGTCTTTCATGTTGCTGTTTTCTCGTTATGAAAATGTATCTTATACAAAACACAGTCGTTTTTAGAGATATTATTTTCCCCTCATGTTCTTGTTTCTCTCATCTCAGCCTTATTTCCTTATTCAAAATAATGACTCGGGTCCTCCTTCTTCTCAACTCCCTTTTATCTTTCTGCTTGGATTAGCTATGAATAATGTCAGGCACCAAAACACTGTCTCGCTTTCTGTCTCGCTCCTTTATTCCTGTGGAAATGACAAGCAACAAGCTGTGAGACTCATCAGTTTGACTCATGACGATCTTCCATAATTGAATTAAAGACAGTCCAGTCCCCCACTTGATGTTTTATTATCATTAACAGGGGCCTTGTCAAGTACCTTGTGGAGCTCCATGTAAACAAACATTACTTTATGTCAAGCTGTGACATTTTTACAAAAACACAGCTACTATTGAATTATTTTCTGCAGTGGTGTGCATTCAGGGCCAGAAAAGACTTCTCTGATGTTCTAAACACTATCAGACAAACTGACCTACTTTTACAATTTCAATTGTAGAATAATATTCACTAATTCCAAATAGTCTTCATTTCATGGCATGTGTCTTAACCGCAGTGCTTCCAGTAAAGTATATGTATGTTAGATTTTTTTTGTCCAATCAAATTTCAGCTTCTGTGTGTTTCCGGGCCCTTCAAAATCAGGAGTGGTGGCGCATGTCACTTAAACACTATTAGCAACCTGGGTGTTTTATTTTTAAAAACAAATTTCAGATTCGGCCGCACGGTGGTGAATGGGTTGCACGTTGGCCTCACAGTCAGGAGGTTCAGGGTACGAATCTCCGTTGGGCATCTCTGTGTGGAGTTTGCATGTTCTCCCTGTGCATGCGTGGGTTTTCTCGGGGTACTCCGGTTTCCTCCCACATTCCAAAAACATGTGTGTTAAGTTAATTGGCGACTCTAAATTGTCCATTAGAGTGTGAATGTGAGTGTGAATGGTTGTATGTCTTTGTCTATATGTGCCCTGCGATTGACTGGCGACCAGTCCAGGGTGTACCCCGCCTCCCGCCTAAAGTCAGCTGGGATAGGCTCCAGCATACCCGCGACCCTAATGAGGATAGGCGGTATAGAAAATGAATGAATGAATGAAATTTTAATGATTCACCTCACACGACCAGCTAACTTGCCCACAGTGATGTCAGCATTTTTCCATCTTTTTGATGGGTGATGTCAGAAAGCCTATTCCATAACACTCAAAGTTATCTGTGCTCTTGAAGCCATCATCACATGGAAACAAAGAGTTTCCACTTAATTAAATTGAGTTGTTTATTGTGCATTATGTGAAGAAATAAGTGAGTGAGTAATATTATGACCACTATGGTCAGGAAGGACTTGGTTGGGAACTTGTTCATGTATCATTCTTCTTCTTTAGCTATCAGACAAATACCACTACACTAATGCTGTCTGCTAAATGTAGTTCATTTGTTAAAACACCAATTTGTTTTACAATATATTAAGATAAAACATCTAGTTTGAAACCTGCCATCTTGGGTTAATCACCAAAGTCACTGATTGGAATCGTTATCCCATTGTGATTGCCATTCATATTCATAGAGTACAACTGAAGTTAACAACCGATGTACTATATATAGTGAAGTATATAGTAGTCTGTAATTTGGGTCAGTGCTTTTTTTCACTGAATCCTTATCATTGTCCTGCATCCAATTTTGAACTCTGGAGGTTACGTTCACGTTTTTGCCAAATGTCTGTTGACCTCAGAGGCGGTGACCTCAAAATCACTTCCATGAACTTTCCTCCATTTCCAGAAAAAGCACAGTATAAAGAGTAACAGGAGGCCACAGTAACCTCTCAACTTTGGCCCCATTTTAGTGTTAACTCCCATCTCCTGATATCTGCAATGTAATTTATCACATTGTGCGCATTTACATGGTTGGTGAGCTACTTGGTGAGTTATGTACACCCGTCTCTACAACTTTTTAGTGTCTCATACAACACATGTATTTTGTAAGCAGCTGTTGCATGGAAATCCTTCCTCAATGACTCCCTATCATTTAATTTAATCATTAAGAACTAGAGATTATATTGTGTCAAAATCATGTGTGATCCATTCTTATTACTTACCTAATTACTGGGCTGTTATGATGGACAATGATCGGGAAACGTCAAGATCTTGTTTTTTGTATAATCATCCAACAACAGTTCAAATTTTGTTTTCTGTTGAATTCCCTAATACGTGCTAAACTCCATGCAGTGTCATGTACCTTTTACCTGATTCAGTGGCATCTCTGGTTTGCCATCAAGGACAAACAGGACTGCTGACACTACAGTTGATAAACAAAGTGGGAGCCTACAGAACTATTTTGTATCTATCTATTTTTGGAGTTTGACCACTTGTCTAGGCTGCACATTTGAGTGAACTTTGGCGATTCGGAGGTCATTTGTTTACCCTGAAAGTCATTGCTGCTCAAAGTGGATACGTGCGTTTCCTTGTTTTCCTTTTTACAAGATTGCTTGACAGCATGGAGGGACATGAGATAGAGAGAGCAATGATTGAACAGAAAATGAGTCGCCTCTCTTCCTCTGGGATTTAGGAGGAAGTGAGCAGTTTAAGAAAATGCAATTGAATCTGTAGTAAGGTATTTTGTTTTCTGACATTAAACACATTTTGTCAAATGCAAATATTACAATACTATAGTATACCATTTATTCTAAAACACTTATTCTAACACTAATGTGAGATGCAAGCATATCCTCTCATTCACACATGCACAAACAAAAAGCAAAGCACAGATGGCATTCAGTGTTAATACCCTTATTTCCCTTAAACGATAAACAAACAGAACAGAATAAACCCTGCCTAAAGCTTGAATCTGCAACAACCTGTAGGGGTCAGTCTAGCTCCACAACATGGACCAAGTTCAAGCTCGGCCATGAATGAAAGTCCCTGACAGCTCACTCCCCCAAGGCCCACTTCTTATGACTGCAGTATGGGAGCTTTCTGTCTACGATCACAGATTTTTATGCTGCTAACAAATCACAGACAAATGGCGGTAGGTTGTACAACAATTGCAGGGACTGCTCAATAAATTTGAATGTCATGACAATGTTGATGTATTTCTGTACTTCTATTCAAATAGTTAAACTTATATATTGTGTAGAGGTATTGCACACAGACTGATATAAGTGTTTATTTCTTTTAATTTTGACATCTAATGAAAGCCCCAAATTCAGTATCTCAGAAAATTAGAATATTCTGAAAAAGTTCAATATTGAAGACACCCAGTGTCCCATTCTAATCACCTAGTGCCCAATTCTAATCCGCTAATTAACTCAAAACACCCACAAAGGCTATTAAATGGTCTCCCGGTCTAGTTGTGTAGTCTACATAATCAAGGGGAAGACTGTTGCAGACAGTTGCCCAAAATTGACCGCTTGTACAAAGAAAGCAAGACACAAAAGGTCATTGCTATGCTAAAGAAGCTGGCTGTTCACTGAGCTCTGTTTGCAAGCATATTAACAGAAAGTTGCACGGGAGGAAAATATGTGGTATAACAAAGTGTACAAGCAATAGGGATAAGCACACCCTGGAGAGGATTGAGAAACAAAACCCATTCAAAAATGTGGGGAAGATTCACAATGAGTGGACTGCTGCTGGGGTCAGTGCTTTCGGTTTCAGCTGTCATATTCCTTGTGTCAAGCCACTCTTGAACAAAAGACAGCTTTAGAACCATCTCACCTGAGCTAAGGACAAAAAAGACTGCATTGTGCTGAGTGGTCCAAAGTTATTTTCTCTGATAAAAATCAATTTTGCATTTCCTTTGGAAATCACAGTCCCAGTGTTTGGAGGAAGAGAAAAGAGGCACAGAATCCACCCTATCAAATACTGGTGTTGTCGACTTTGTTTTCTAAGGTCCAAGGTCAATGCAGCCGTCTACCAGGAAGTTTTAGAGCACCTAATGCTTCTTGCTGCAGACCAACTTAATGGAGATGCAGAATTCATTTTCCAACAGGACTTGGCACCTGCACACAGTGCCAAAACTGTCTTTCATTGGCCAGCAATCTCACCTGCCATCAACCCCTCAGAAAATCTATGGGGTATTGTCAAGAGGAAAATGTAATACTCGAGTCCCAACAATGCAGAAGAGATGAAGGCCACTATCAGAGTAACCTGGGCTCTCATAACACCAGGAGTGCCACATGCCACAGACTGATGGACTCTATGCTATACCATATTGTTCATACTTTTCATGTTCATACTTTTTAGTTGATCAACATTTCAATTTATTGGTCATAAGTAATATTCCAATATTCTAAGACAGGGAATTTAGTATTTTATTTAGTTTTCAATTATATTCATCAAAATTAAAAGAAATAAACATTTGAAATATGTAATGTGCGTAACGAATGAAGTTTCACTTTTTGAATAAAATTTCTGAAAGAAGAACTTTTAGGTCACATTTTCATTCATTGAGCAGCACCTGTGTAATTAAGCACTCTTTGAAAGATCCACTCTTAGTTCCTTTTGTAGTCTTAAAACAGGTTTCAACGATAAATCAAGCACTCTTTGATGTGAAGATTTGCAGTTGATCAGCCATTTGCATGGAACAGCTGGCTGGGAGGACAATGCTGCTTTATCAGGTCAATATCGACTTTTGATTATTTTCATAAGTCTTAAACAAATGTTCCTCACAATGAAGACAATGAAAACCTTATACAGGTTTTCTTGAAAGTAAAACCCATTTTAATAGAAAACAGATGCATTTTTTTCAGCAGTCGACACTCTGTGATTTAAGTGTGAATTGGAGAAACAAAAAGGTTTGCCGGAATGTAGCCAAATGTGCTTCATGTGGTTGTGGTGCGTGGTTTCTCTATTTGGCTCACTCATGAAGAAATAGTTATCTGCTGTCACTAAACTAGAATGGCACCAAGTCCTCCAAGTTGGAGAATCTCTCTGAATGCTTAGTAGCCATACCTGGCATCACGTTGTCCTTCATTGGGTCACAAGCTAGTTTTAACCGAATCGACAGTGCCTCTGCGGGTTCCAGCCAAGTAGTGCACTCCATTTTGCCACAATTGCGCCGAGATATGATTAATCAACAATCAATCAACATCAAATCCACACAATCTACAGTCATCTTAAAATCACTTAGTCAATTAATATACATTCCTTTGGACCAACTCAGACTTTGAAAAATGTGTCAAAACCTCTTCAACTCTGCAGCTCCCGGTACTGTAATTTAGTCTATTTCAAGTAGATTGTATCGAGACATTGCCAACTTTGCTTTTGTTTCTTTCATTTCACAAGTGACAGTCAAATGCTGTTTTTGTCATTCATTGGGGTTTTAGAACGCAATGGTACACTTTTAAAGGGAATTATCAATAAAAATTCATACTTTAGGCAGAAATGAAATTTAAATTTTTTATTTACCATTTACGTAACCAGAGGTGTGCATTTTTCTGCAATCACCTCCAAAATCTCCATTACTTTGATACCAAGATCATACAGTAAACCTTGTAGATAGATTGTTACAGAGTGGTTTTATTTATTTTGGATGAAATTTTTTAGCCTAAAAATGTTTAAAATGGCCAAGGGTTTAAAAGTTTAAATTAAGTAATTGTTATTATAATTATTACTTATTAATTGAAACCACAAAACCATCCTCCTTAATAGATGTCATTCATTCATTCATTCATTTTCTGTACCGCTTATCCTCATTAGGGTCACGGGGATGCTGGAGCCTATCCCAGCTGGCTTTGGGCAGCCTGGACTGGTCGCCAGTCAATCGCAGGGCACATATAGACCAACAACCATTCACAATGGTAATGGACAATTTAGAGTCGCCAATTAACCTAACATGCATGTTTTTGGAATGTGGGAGGAAACCGGAGTACCCGGGGAAAACCCACACACGCACGGGGAGAACATGCAAACTCCACACAGAGATGCCCAACGGAGATTTGAACCCAGGTCTTCCAGATCTCCTGACTGTGTGGCCAATGTGCTAACCACTCAGCCACCGTGCGGCCCGGAATAGATGTCATTTTAAAGTTAAAAATATTCATAATGTTTGCTTTTTTTTTAGTTAAATGCAGGAACCCTACTGGAAGCAGTGGCTGTAATTATTAGTGATATCCAATAAACTTGTTTACATAAAGTGTTATAGTTGCCTGATAGTTATCAACCTGCTGACAATCTCCACACTGGTGGTTCAAGTGTATAGTTGCTTTATAGTTAACATGTGTTCCGGGAATCTACCGCTTATTCCCAGAATACATCTTGCCACACCCCCGATCATGTTTTTGGCTGCTTCACACATCGACGCAGTGTATTGTGTTGCTCCCAGATAAATGTACTGTAGGTGCGATGTTATGGCTGTTTGAATGGCAAACAGAGCAAAGGGGAGTGGGTGTTTATTTGGCAACAGCTGGCTCAGTGAGTAAGCCTCGTCGTAAGGTTCAACCCCAAACACAACTAAACTTTACTTCTATTATTTGGCCTCAGTGAACTGCAATTGCAACTCAGTATAAATAAAAACAGACACCTTATCAGTTGTCTTGCTGTGACGATCCCGTGAAGCTAATATGCAAATATATAAAACATGGAAACTGAAATTGAAGATCACCGGAATGGATGTTTGAGCTATTCTTTTCATTGTGGTCATGCATGCACCTCCAATTGGGCTCACCTTTTTTTAGTTTAACAACCTCACATCTGGTGAATCACAGCCTTAAAAGCCATACTCCTTTGCCCTCCACCTACACACACACACACACACACACACACACGCACACACACACACACAACCTGGCCTACTAACCCAGCTATCAGCCAGCCTGCGTGACCTGCTCCATGCAACTGCTGTTCTCTGCGTTTCGGCACATAAACAGCACGTTCGCCACAACTGACAAACTGCAGCACGTGAGAAGACTGTAGAGTACTGTAGTTCAAGGAAGGAAAAAATGGCACAAGCTATTGATTGGCAACACTGTGGAGGACTCGCATGTCGTTATGCTGCTGACAGCATTTTGTTTATTAAAAAATCAAGTCACGATGGCTTCATTTTCATACTTTTTAGTGTGAGTGTTTCTTATGACCTCAAATGAGGAAGAGGAAAAAGTGGTTTTGCGTAATGAACGAACATTGCATGAGCCAAAAATGACATCATAGCATACTTCTTTTTTTACTTTGCTGTATTTCATTCTGAACAAAGGCTAGGGTGTAGGCTGCGGCTGGAACCAGCTAGATCAGACCGGTAGCTGTTGGGGGGAGGGGGAGGTGGTGGAATAAGATGGAGGAAGGGGGTTGTTGGATTGTGAGTATAGCTGGAAATGAAGAGGGAAGGGTTAGAATAGCTGGAGGAGGAGAGAGTTGTAGTCTTTTGCAGAGTGGAGAGATGGACGGTTTGGCAGGCAGACAGCTACAGGGCACCCCCCTCCCGTTCCTCCCCCACATTAGACAGTGATGTAATGCAGGCAAAGGCTATTTTTAGCTACGCAACTGCTGCACTGCTTCTATAGCTTTAACTACATGGATCAGCAGTGATACTCTCTGGGAGTATGAGAACAGCAACCACCAGTAGCACACAGTCACCACAGTCAACCAAGTGTTGCTCTATAGGCCAGGTTTACACTATAGTGACCTAGTTTATCATTGACTTTATGAAATGTTTTCCATACAGTGGAATCTCTAAGGTTGAACACCTCTGCAGTCGTGCAATGTGGAGTTTGACCCAGTAGATCCAAACCTTCGTCATGCATGCATGCATGCTGTGTGGTGACATGCAGACTTCACTTACTTTCACAAGTGAGTTTTGGTTTTTGTTTGGACTTTTTTGTGGCATTTGTGGGATTGCTATAAACTACAAGCATAACACTGATATAAAAGAGGAAAAACGTGATGACAGCCATAGAGGTGGAAATGAAACTCATTGTGTTGCAATGGTGGTCAATATACTAGTACTGCACTATCTCACAATTTTCACCATGCCACTTACAGTTCAGCCACTATTTAAAAAACTTTATAATCTATATTATATTAATTAATTCTAGTAAATCTAGTAAAGTAAATCTGTATTGGTTTAATGACTAAGTTGTAGCCAAGTTCCATTTTGTAGTGTCCCTTGTAAAGCGATACTGTAATAAAAATGCTAGAGGTGTACTCACACAATGATAATAATGTCTGCTGATCAAGTTTTCCATTTTCTGTTTTCAGTGTTTAGATGGTAATTAGGATCAACCTCCACTCTGGCTTTATTTTCCAACATTTGCCTGTTTAGGCTCAAAGTGGCACTTTTTTGTCAGTTTTTACAAAAATCTATGTCACGTAACAGCTCTTAAATCCAAGTTATAATAGTACAAATGCGTTTCAAGTCCATTTGTTAAGCGGTTCATTTGTGTCCCTCATATAACATGTAGCTGAAGAGCTGTGCTCAAAAACATTACTGGTCCAAGTCAGGGCAGTTTAAACAACACTGATTTTATCATAAAACTTAAAAACATGTTAGATATGCAAGATGATGCCACTGAGTTCAAGTGTTCTTATTTTTTGTTTTCGACACCAGTTGATATAACTAACTTTCAAACACAACAACACCTTGTTATGCACCCTCGCAACCATACAATTGCCTGTTTCTATATTTGGAAGCTTATACTTTGGTTGTTCCCGTTTGGCCAGATATCCCGCGCACACAACGATCACATGACAGTCTGCGCTGACGTGTACCTTCCAGTGTCTGCTATGAGTTAGTCTGTAGCCTGAGGGTCCAGACAAGTCGACTCTTTGACTTACACAATACAGAAGGCGAGCTGGGGGGACAAAGGGCTTGGCAGGCAGATAGGCCCCTATAAACCCCCCATCCACACCTGACAACTCCCCACACTGATAACCTCTTCCTGCTGCAGGTCATCATTAACTGGGTGCTGCTGACATGTAACCAAGTTATTTTCCCAGTGAACTGAACCAAGGCCACATGCTGTAACTGTGTAACTGTGGCCTCAATACTTACATAGCAAAATTTAAACAATGAGAACTTCATAAAGGGCTTATCCATACTTGCACCAGTATACTGCTGCTGACTTTGAACAGCAACAGGTGCACTGTACCATTGAAGTACAGTCCAATATACCTGTATATTTGTCCAAGCTGTGCTTCTGTCTGTGTAATGAGAGGTAGTTAAATACTTACAGTATACTCCCTTTGTATAGCTTTGTATGCCAGTATCTATCTGTATCCCTTATGTCACTGTCTTGTGACTGTCTGCAATTTAAGGTCATTTTACTAAATAGTCTGCTCCAGGTTTGTCAACCTAGCCGACTACCAATAAAGCGTAGTGCATTGCCATAACCACCCTATTGTGCTGCAGATGCACATTTAAGCAGGCTTAACGTCTAGTGTTATTATTAATGAAATTGCAGCTCTCATGATTAAATGCCCCCTTGAAGCACACACTGATTAGCATTGAGCAAAGTCAGCAGAAGATTATAGAGGGCCTCAACAGACAAAAAGATACCTGGTTTCTTTAAACTAAGCTGCCACAGAATTATAATCAGTACTAGGGATGCTCCGATCGTGGTCTTATTCTTTTTTTTTTTTTTGTCTTGTCCAGCATCATAACAGCTGAATGGGAGTCAAGCTGCCTTTAAATGCTGAGCAAAATTGCTTTGCCAAGGGAAACTTCATAATCCAAATGAGTTTCCCTGGACATTTGACTGCATTTATTATGAATTTTGTTGAAGCACACTTCGATGCCGGACCTGACCTGAAAAGGGATGGGTGGGGGGTGGGGGATATAAGAAAGAGTGCAGAAGAACCTCACAAACATATTTCAACCATATTATAAACAACCATGATAATCACAATTTCAGCAACAACCAGACCAGTCAAAATGAGCAACATTACAGGAATAGAAAGAAGAAAAAATAAATAAATAAATATATTTACATACATATATATATACATACACATATATATATACATATACGTACACGCATACATACATACATATACTGTGCACATACACATATCCATGCAGTACATACATACATACATACATACATACACATATAGTGTGCATATATATGTATACACATACATACATACATACAAACTAATAGTAATAAACATACAAGTATAACAACGAGAAAAACAGAACCTCTTGAACAATGACCATCCAGATGACTGCAATGTGCAACAAATCTACATTAAATCTACATTAGTCTGCAGTGACGGGATAACTGCACCAGAGTGAAACAGAGAATGAGGAGATGTTTGTGGTGAACACAGCCATGCATCCCAAACCACACTCCCTCCAAAAGCGAGGGTCCGACTAGGAAGACGCCGGAGCCTGGCCCCCCAGCAGGCATCCCACAGACGGGACGGCCCGACCCCGCCCTCCCAAGAGGCAACCGCGAGTCCACTCCGAAGAGGTGCAAGGGAGCTCCGGCCGGACGCCACTCGGCAGCCGAGCAATGGCCTCAGGGGGGCACGGACGCCAACCGCCGGAACACCTGCCGGCGGCCGGCCAGCTACGGGCAAGCAGGGCATCCGCCCCGGAGCCCCCGAGCCCCCGGGCCCAGAAGCCACCCACCCCCCAAAGCAGGAGCCACATTCAACACCCTGGGAGCTCCAGGCCGCCCCAGACACAACTTCCGCGCGCCATCGCCTACCCCGACGCCAGAGGCAGGTGCTCGTAGAGGGCCCAATGGGTTTGGCCCCCCCAACAGAACCTCGTCTACCCAACCCCGAGTGCTCACACCCCTCAGCCCCAGTACACACACCAAATCCTGTTCCCCCACTCACACATGCCAACACGCATAAACACACCCCATACACCCACACACCTACATTTTCACACATGCATCTGGATGTGCCACCCCCCCCAATGCAGCGAGTAGCACCACCGCGAGCTCCCTCGAGACACGGGGACATACCACCGTACCCGGTCGCCGGGAATCCCACAGCGTCCACCTACCCCATCAGTAGCTGCCACAGCAACAGCCCTATGCACACACACACGCACACACACACATACACCCACACACACACGACGGCCCTCCTCCCAGCATTGCAGCTGACTGAGACCCGGACCGACCCACTCCCCCCGAGCGCTCCCCGCCACAGGCAGCGTCCGAGAAAACAGGGTTGTAAAAAGACCCTCTAATCCCCGCCCCCCAACACCCAACTAAGAGTGTTATGAGCTGTGAGATGTGTGTGTGTAGGCAGTTAAAATTGAGGAGCCGAAACTGCGTGACACCATCGGCTGAGCACGACTGAGTAGTTCTGTCCACCAAGTGGACAAATGACAAATGAGTCATAGTCCTATTTTGATGATTTTGATACCAACCATTCATGTGTGACATTGGCAGATACCAACCATTTTGAATTTATTTGAATTTATTATATAATTCCAGGGCCCCTGGCAAATAGGTAGTGTTCATTAAATAACAACACACAAGTAGTGATTGGAGAAGAAGACAAAATTTGTATACTGACAATAGACAAGCTCTAAACTAACCATATGGCTTGTTTGTTTGTATGTCAAAATGCTCTCGCTAACTGGCTGCTTAGCTGCGGCTGACAACAGCCAGGCAAAACGTTTAAAGAAAGATGCAAAAGAAGTCGCACACCAACAGGTTTGACAAGGGAGCGATCACACACTGGCATTTACTGGTGTAACCTGTGCCAAGCTATCAAACTGAAACCATTGATGTGTTACAGACTATACTGTAGTGTTGATTTGTACAGTAATACGGGTTGTCATGACATGAATTATCATGTTTCTTCCGCATGGTGATTGGTTTTTGTGATCGGCTTTGAAATGGATTTATCGGCATATGCAGATAAATTATGGGTTGTTTTTTATTAACGAAAATCGGGGGAATCAGCACAAATCAGTATCATTGTTTGCTAACCTCTAAGGTCAACACAATTCTTTTCATTCATTCATTCATTTTCTATACCGCTTATCCTCATTAGGGTCACGGGGATGCTGGAGCCTATCCCAGCTGAATTTGGGCAAGAGGCGGGGTACACCCTGGACTGGTCGCCAGTCGATCGCAGGACACATATAGACAAACAAACACTCACACTCACGTTCATACCTATGGACAATTTAGAGTTGCCAATTAACCTAACATGCATGTTTTTGGAATGTGGGAGGAAACCGGAGTACCCGGAGAAAACCCACTCACGGACGGGGAGAACATGCATACTCCACACAGAGATGCCCAACGGAGATTTGAACCCAGGTTTTTCAAGATCTCCTGACTGTGTGGCCAATGTGCTAACCACTCAGCCACCATGCGGCCCCACAATTATTTTCTTCTTTCATTCATTTTCTGTACCGCTTATCCTCATTAGGGTCACGGGGATGCAGGAGCCTATCCCAGCTGGCTTTGGGCGAGAGGCGGGGTACACCCTGGACTGGTCGCCAGTCAATCGCAGGGCACATATAGACAAACAAACATTCACACTCACATTCATACTTATGGACAGTACCACCATTTTTGCTAACAATGCTTACCATGATGCTTTAGCTTCAAATATCTGGCTTGTAGTCACAGGTAATTGGCCAGCTCTGTATGCAGTGAGTTATACATTCATATTTCAGCAAAGAAAAATATTATTTGAATCAATTTCAGCAAACCTTGATTAAAATGTGTATTTGTACTGTATGTCTGTAATATAATTTTAATTCATTCATTCATTTTCTATACCGCTTATCCTCATTAGGGTCACGGGGATGCTGGAGCCTATCCCAACAGACTTTGGGCGAGAGGCGGGGTACACCCTGGACTGGTCGCCAGTCAATCGCAGGGCACATATAGACAAACAAACATTCACACTCACATTCATACCGATGGACAATTTAGAGTCGCCAATTAACCTAACATGCATGTTTTTGGATTGTGGGAGGAAACCGGAGTACCCGGAGAAAACCCACACACGCACGGGGAGAACATGCAAACTCCACACAGAGATGCCCAACGGAGATTTGAACCCAGGTCTTCCAGATCTCCTGACTGTGTGGCCAATGTGCTAACCACTCAGCCACCGTGCGGCCCCACAATTATTTTCTATATGCTAACCCACCTCTACATACTGTGTTTGGATATTGAAACAATTTTCCCAAAAGATATAACGGATATAATAATGATCTGTTCCAGGATCAAACGATAACATCATAAAAACTCTACTGGCAGTTTCAGCAACATTTGACTGACTTTGGACACCACTGCCCTATGTTAACTTTAATAAGTGATATCTTGTTGAATCTTGAATGTGAGCCTACGGACTTCTTGTGTATGGTCTTCTTTGAGAATCTGTCAACACCACTTGTTGCTGCTCCTTCTTTTGGAATAAGTGTTGCAAAGCACGCATGCAGGTTTAGTCTTTTGGTTACTCGCTAAACTGAGGCAACACACAATATGCTGATGTGTTCCTTTTTGTGTGACTTAACATATTTTAGGAAATCTTTATTCAAGACTTTGGTCAATGTGGGGACTATAGTCACAAAATATGCAGGATTACATGTCTGGCCTAACCCGCCAGATACAGTCGTGTTCAAAACAGTAGCAGTCCAATGTGACTAACCAGATTAATCACTGTTATTAGTATATTTTTAATGCTACATGGAAAACAAGTTACCAGCAGGTGCAGTAGATTCTCAGAAAACAAACCAAAAAAAAAAAAAAAGTTTATTTAGCATTCATGATATGCATGCTCTTAAGACAATTGGGCTGCCTTTGACTCAAAACTTTTTTGTTTCCAGGATTTCGCAGTCCGGTGAATAACTAAACTAATATTTAGTCGTATAACCACAGTTTTTCATAACTGCTTCACATCTGTGTGGCATGAAGTCAACCAACTCGTGGCATGTTTCAGCTGTTATTCCACGCCAAGATTCTTTGACAACATTCCACAATTCATTAATATTTATTAGTTTTGCTTCAGAAACAGCATTTTTAATGTCACCCCACAAGTTCTTGATTGGATTAAAGTCCGGGTATTGGGCTGGCCACTCCATAACATTAATTTTGTTGGTTTGGAACCTAGATTTTGCTGGTTTACTAGTCTGTTTAGGGTCATTGTCTTGTTGAAACACTCATTTTAAAGGCATGCCCTCTTCAGCATAAGGTAACATATTGTTACCTGTTAGAAGCACATGCATGTTTTCTCAAAGCTCTTGGGGATCCTCAATACAGTATATACAGTATTCTGATCAAATTTAGACGTGCCATATTGTTCTTTTGATCAATAGTCTTTTTTTTGTCTTTGAACTCTGCCACGCAGGTTTTTGCCCAGTGTATTTCTTTTGGTGAAGTCATGAACACTGACCTTAAATGAGGCAAGTTGGGCCTCTTGAATGAGCTGCTTCGTTCTTGGGGTAATTTGGTTGGCCGACCACCCCTGGAAAGGTTCATCACTGATGTTTTCACCATTTGTGGATAATGGTTCTCATTGTGCTTCGCTGGAGTCCCAAAACCTTAGAAATGGCTTCATAACCTTTTCAAGACTGATTGAAATTGATGATCTGAAAAATTTTATTGTGACAAACATGTAAAAAATAAGAAATTAGGAAAGGGCCTAACATTTTTCACACCACAGTATTTGTGTTTTTGTTTCTCCTTTGCAGATCTGCTTCCTGGTATCGACTTTCCGTGGCCAGGTGTTTTCAGAGGACAGCTGTGCAACTCTGGCACTCTTCTCTCACTATTTCCACCTCAGTCAGTTCTTTTGGATGCTAATACAGGTAATAACAAGTGTCCAGTTAGCACTAGGAACTCTTGACCCTGACGTAATGGCTGCAAAATATTTTCTCTGTAGCAGTCACCATGTGGCACATTAAACCTCCCCTCACAGAATAAAATACGATGACGTGTTACTTTTCTGGAGCATGTTTTGTGGTGTTTTCTGCCCAACTCAGACTCTGTTTACTTTCTCAGGACAAGAACTAAAAATCAATTAATTTTGCCTTTAAACAAAGCGAAAGTTTGGCTAGCGGGTTTGAAAAATAGGCTTTAATATATAAATAGCGTTTTAGGTTTTAATATATCCATACATCCATTTTCTATACCGCTTATCCTCATTAGGGTCGCGGGTATGCTGGAGCCTATCCCAGCTGACTTTGGGCAGGAGGCGGGGTACACCCTGGACTGGTCTCCAGTCAATCACAGTGCAGACATACAATTCACACTCACATTCACACTCTAATGGACAATTTAGAGTCACCAAATAACCTAACATGCACGGTTGGTTTTTTTGGAATGTGGGAGGAAATCCACGCACGCATAGGGAGAACATGCAAACTCCACACAGAATGCCCAACGGAGATTCGAACCCTGAACCTTCTGACTATGAGGCCAACATGCTACCCACTCATCCACCGTGCGGCCGTTTTAATATATAAAATATTTAAATAAGCTGCTCTCCCTTTCCCATAGTCTTCTGGTGCCACACACTTTGAAACCTGAGTACAGCTGCATCATCTCGTATGAGATGCAATAGTTATTATTTTATGCAACACTGCACTTCTGGCACAATCCTACTTCTTTTCTTAATTTAGTTAGCACTTTGTACATATTTCCTACTAGCCCAGTAAAAACAAGGTACCCTTTCTTTCCTCATTTGTAGTCTGATCCCCCAGTTCCCCCTCCATATAATCTCGGAGCCACGTGGGCTGAGGCAGGTTTTCATAAGAAGGGGAGATGAAAGTACCAGAATGCTGCATGACCTGACCTGTGACCCTGGTACTGGTACCACTTAATAACACCTCACGCAAGCAGCCCGTAACTCCTCCTTCATGAACAATTGAAAACCCCACTCCCCTTTTTTCTAGAGTATGAGGGCTTTCTTTTGTTGTGTAAGTGCAGAGGACAACATCAACCAGACATGTTTTTCATATCTTAACCTAAAAATACGAATATGATTATTTTCTACTCAACACCAATTGCTTCACTTTTCATTTATTCTCTATTCAGTAAAAATTGTAAAACAGTTGTTCAGTTGTCCTTTTGCATAAGTCATATGCAGTTGCCTTGTTTCCATCGCCTGTTCGCCTTTTGTAAATCATATCATAATTATTATAATCTCCCCAGTCACTAAGCAATTATTGGCACAGTGTTATAAGATTATCCTTTTAATTAAGCTACGCGAGGACCACCACAAAGTTTGTTTTGTCATTGCACTACTAGCCGGGTGATATTTTGCATAATATGGAACACAGAGGGAATTGTATTACTAGCATGGCAGAGACCTGCCAGACATCAACAGCAATTTAAACTCCAGCAGCTGACAATTAAAATATCATACCCATGTAATTGATGGCTGTCACTGAACCTCTTTGTGCTCCTCAAAGTCTTTCCATTGATCCCAGTGATGTCTCGCCACAACTATCAGACAGACACCCAGTGCCTAGTTGATATTAGCAGGCGCCAGCAAGTCAAACCACAAGGAAATCAATAACTTCACTGTGTAGCTATACGGGGTGTGCACCTGTGCCAATGGATGAGTGCACGTCTCGTCGGGGGAATACGCGCTCACATACCACCAGAAGGCAACCAATATCTGAATTTAGACCAGATTTTGCTTAACCGCAGGGACTCACTGACATCATCTTCTTGGTAGGCTGTGTTTTATTACATAACAGTACTGCTCCTTTAAGTCAGCAGAAACTGTTAGTTTGCAGTGTGTGTCCAGACTATATGTGCTGGTTTGCCACACAAACACAATATTGTTTTGCCTTGATGTGCCGCCAACGTCCACTAAGCTCATGTCCAATCACCCAGGAAGCGTTCATCCTCACAGTTAAAGCAACAACAAGTCATAACTTTATCCTAACAAAACTGCCTTGTGGGAAGGAGAAATGTGTGTCTGTCACCGACATGGTGATGACCCTACACCACCCACATAAGTGGTCTGTGATACGATGGACCAGCCAGGACAGCTCTCGTGTATTAGCGTAACGTAGGGTGAATGTTTAAAGTGTATTACAAAGAGAGCTTATTTTAAGTCACGATTTAAAAATTTAGAACATACTGTGAGTTGCCAGATGTCGCCAGCGAATATGCAGCAGCTTGAGCAAAACAAAGAAAATGTCCTAAAACTAAGCTGACTACAGTTATTTAAAGGCAACTTTATCTCGAGCAATTTTTGAAAAATTCCTTTTGATGACTTTTTTAGCACTATAACTTGAAAGTAAATTACGCCTCACAACCAAAAACATTATACAGTGTAAGTACATCTGATTTAGTCTGATTTTTGAACTCTTCGCATAAGAATTTATGGAAATAAACAATAAACTGTCATTGTCGTAAAATCTTTATTAACTGCAGGTAAACTGCAAAATCAATCAATGCAAACAAAAACTTTAAACAACTTGAACAAATGAGAAGGACCCAACACATCTCACTTTTTACCATTCTTGCTTGTCACAAAAGTGTAAAAAGTCATAGGAAAAGCAAAAAGGAAAAGCATGTTCCTTAGAGCTTGAGTATAAAGAGTCTATCGGGTCAGCTCCATGGCAACACGATCCATTTGTTGCGTACTGACGACTGCAGCCAGCTCACATTCAAAGGAAAGTTCAATCTTGATTCTGACATTTCCCCGCTGTCTTAGTGACACACACTTGAGCTGTGACACGTGCGCACGTGTGTGTGTGTGTGCGCGCGCATCAGAGGCAGTGTTCATTGCGTCACTTGTACAATGTAGTTATGATTTTGGGAGGGCGGAGGTTGTCTGAAGAAGAGGTCAGCCTCCCATATTGTCAGTTGTTGCATCACGCTGCCACACACAGTGTCATACAAATGTTGTTAACAGACAGATGGACAATCTCAAACATCATTGGTGTTTTATAGGTGTTGCGTAATGGATCCATTAGTCTGAACACTGTGTCTTTATTTTGTCAAAGTCTCCGTCCTCTCTGAGGTACTGTCATTTTTATTTTGAGGACTTGGACTTTATACGCTTTGCTCCGGCATTAAAACAAATTCTTCTTCACGCCCGCAAGTGCTCAGAAAAAAAGGTGCTTACGTAAGAGTGAAGCGTGTTTGTCGGATGAGTGAAAACCTGCTTGGTTACAAAGCAAACCTTGGCATGTTGGTATAATATTTGTTGCTTCTGCAGTAAATATTTGTCATTTTAGCCACAACAATGTCCTGGGCCTGGCAAACTATACATTCATGTCATTTAAAGTCATTTCCTTCATCTTTTTACCCAGGCAGTGAACTTCTGGCAGGTGCTTGTAATGAATGATGAGCACACAGAGCGGCAATATCTTCTGTATTTCCTGTTGGGCTGGGGTCTTCCTGCTCTAGTGATCGTCACCTTGGTCCTTGTCCTCCTTGGAGGCTTCGGCTGGAGCATCCATGCTGTCTATGGATTGGTGCGAGGCGACTTGTAAGTCAGTAGTGTTTTTTGGCAGTGATGTAACCTGTTTTTTTTTAGCTAAACAGCTGATCTTGTGACCGCATGTGAGGTGATGGCGTGTCCAATCAAAAGAGTGAACCAATGAATGTGTTACAGCGGCGTGAGTGTCTCCTGAGAAAATTTGAGTCAAGAAGGCTCACTGCTAGCAAAACAAATTAAAAAAGCAAACTGAAAGCAACCATACACTGGTTTGCCGTGTTTGTGTGAGCTATAAATAACTTTACTTCTATATGTGGAAAGTACATTTAAACGTTTAAACACAAACAAATGACATCAGTATTTGTGCGAGAACAACTGTTTTTCATGCCTGGTATGCACGCAAGTGTTACAAAATCAAACAAAAATAAAGATTGGACCCAGAAATCTAAAATTATCCAGTGGCCTTAGGTGTGGCTGTTATCCTTGGGACTGAGCGTGTATGCCATCTTCCTGTGGGTGGGTTACTGGCCATGAGACAGTGAGTGCATGCACATTTGAGGATACAGAGGAGTATTCAGCTTCCCCAAAAAGTAATTTTGCCTTCCTCTTTTGCGGGAAGGAGGCAGCATTCATCAAAATATTTCCCATTCCTGTCACCACTGTGATAGTGACCTTCTCATTCGCATGCACTCAGCGCACAACATTCAATACGCACGCACACTCAAATGAGATGTGACACCAGGAGTTGTGCTCATTTAACTGTTCAGATGTTAATGTGTTTTTGAAACAGGTAAATATGTAACCAAAATATTGACCCCCACTCCTCAGGCTGTGAAGGTGTAATAAAAACTCCAAAATGGAATTCCTTCAGGTGTACCTGATAAAGTGGACAGTGAGTGTAGTATCTAAAATCATGATGTTGTTAGAACGAATAGGAGTTTTCTTCAAAAGTAAAAGGAGTTTTGTGAGTTTACTTGAAATTAAGGAAATTGCTGATTAGTGTAGTATTGATAAAGAAGTTATAATAGCGACCCCTGCAATACCTTGGTCCCAGCAGATGTTCTTGCTTACTTACTGGGGAGGATATTTATTATATTTGGCAGTTTTATATTATCATTGAATACAATTGAGAGAAGCATTAATAAAGTCTTTTGAGTCAGGGTCTTTGAAAGCGCTGCAGTTGTTTTTGTGCAAATGACCTTTGCTATTTCCCTCAAGTACCTCCTCCACTCTTAAGTCAATAAGATCAGGATCAGGATTTCCCAAGATTTCCCTTTTCTTGTGAGATTTTTAGTACTGTAAGCTCTCATCTCCTCACAAGGCCAAGACAGCACAAATGTCCATATTAGATGTTGTTTACACTCTCACCAGTCCGTCTGTGTGATGCAATGGTCTATTTGGCATACCTCATGCAATGTTATGGCTTCTGCTGGGCCAATTATTTCTCTGAGCACTAACTTAAGCCTCGAGTCCCATCTGAATGTTGTGCTCCCACCAAACTTGAAACGTGAAAGGGGCAAAGTCACATGAGTGTTTTGTTGTTTGCTTGGCAATAACAGATTGGTATTAGGAGGGTGCAGAGTTTCTCAGATTGTGGCTAGAAGCTGGGAAAGAGATGCTGTGAAACTGTGAGGACAATGAAAAACAGACCCAAAGAACTGTAAGAAACAAGCAGCAAGATACGCGATGGGAACACTAATATTGAGAAACACCAATTAATCACATTTTAACCCTCCTGACAAGTTTTTTATTTATTTTATTTGCGTATACACCCTTACACACTTAAAAACAAAATGTATAATTACTCACCACTAATGAACAATAATGTAAGATGATTAATGAAGTGATGGCGCTGGAGTCATGTTGTAACCAGTCGCAGAAGAAAAGTACAGTACTCTCAAAGTGTGAAATCTAACACTTGACAAAAAAACATGATCAGTAAAGCATAAAAACATACACATGTAAAAATGTTGGGCTTTCTAACAGTAGTACATGTATGCTCAAACATTTTACCTGTATTGTCACATATTTATAAATAATTACTCACTTATGTTGAATGAGATTTTTTTTCCCCTGCGGAAAACGTGCCTATTTCAGGAGAAAATTATATTTTCAGACCAAAAACCTGGTCGTGAAAGTAATGTGTTATTGTATATACAGGTATAAACTGTTTACACAGTATAAATAATAATAGTAGTGCTATTTACAACTACATTCATTGTTGCTTCTAGTATCATGACATGACACGTTGTTTTATTTCCCTTCTTTTATAGGTGCTTCATCCCGAACATCTATGCAGCTCTGTGCACAGCTGTGCTGGTCCCTCTCATCTGCCTGGTTGCTGTGCTGGTCGTCTTCATCCATGCCTACCAAGTCTCTCAGCAGTGGAAGGCCTATGATGATGTCTACCGAGGACGCACAAACGGCACAGGTACACCACACATCTCAATACTATGCAATATTATTGACTCTATTGATTATTATTAAGAGTATTCATTTACTTACCAGTAAATTAATGGCTTGTCTTCTATGTCCTCCTTTCCCACTTTGTTTGAAACACTTTCTTAAGTTTAGAATAAGTAGCTCAGTAGCTTGCTATAGGAATGTAAAAGTGACTATAGGGGTGTTAATTTACAGAGATCTATCCATCCATTTTCTATGCCACTTATCCTCATTAGGGTCGTGGGGTATGCTGGAGCCTATCCCAGCTGACTTTGAGTGAGAGACGGGGTACACCCTGAACTGGTTGCCAGTCCATCACAGGGCAGACAGAGAACCATTCACACTCACATTCATACCTGGGGACAATTTAGAGCCGCCAAGTAACCTACACGCACGGGGAGAACATGCAAACTCCACAGAGAGATGCCCAAAGGAGATTTGAACCATGGTCTATCAGATCTTCTGACTGTGTGGCTAACATGCTAACCACTCGACCACCGTGCAATTTGCAGGGTTTTAACAATGTTAAAATAGCAGCATTAAAGCATGTATTTAGGAAGTCTTGAACAGGTTTTGTATGCTCCAGCTACAAAGATATTCCATTTATTAACACTGAATCATGATCGCGGAAATTAATTTAACAAGATCGGGTCTCGAACCAATTAACTGCTATAAATGAGTGATTACTGTATTCCTGTTCTGGTTTCCTGAAATACTCTTTTTTTTTAGATGTTAATTGTTTTGACTTTTATTGATTTGTTTTTGGGTACCCCTGCCAAAGCTATATGCCATTTGAGTCAGAGTTTGATTAAATGTTGGTACTTTGACTGACTGCAGTAAGAACTGCCTGAAAAATGTCTTAGTTGAACTTCATGTAAGGTTCGTGACTGATATGATAGTATTATCATTCAGCATGCAAGCTGGGAACACGCCGTCTGCGGCGTGAAGAAGGCAGAGAGGAAGTATAACTCTTAGACTCCGAGAGCAAACGAGAGAGGAAGCAATAGCAATGCGAATGCCAGCCAAGTAAGGCCAAGCATCACGTACCATTGAGTGCATGAGCATGCAAGCAGACTACTAGGAGCGTGTTCTTCCATGATACCAAATATGAATATGTTAATGTGTACAATAATATATCAAACATTTGACTTCAACCTCATGGTGGTGAGATAATCTGCAGGCTAATCTGTGTGAGAGTGCAGCAAGGCTATAAGTAGAAACATCAGAGGTACGTGTGGGAATGACGTCACTGAAATGTGCGTTCCTGCACATTTGTTCAGACCTAATGGCAGCTAGGAAAAAAATGTCAGAACATATGGATTATCCGAAACAATGGTGTTTAGTTATAGCAATCTCTTATCCCACGTCCACTGGTTCCACAAGGTGTGTTTATATAACAAGATGTTCTTTTCAGTTATATTTTTATGCGTGGCGGTGTTCCCCCACTGCACTTTGATCACAGATTGCCTAGGAATGTAAGCACATAAATGGGACGGGTGAGGTTTGCTTGTATAGCACTTTTTTTAAAAAAATATATAACTTTACTAAAATGTTTGTGCTGTTCAGAAGCTTTGAAAAGCAAGCATGTGAGTGCAGGCTGTTGTTTTCTAACACTTTGTAGAGTACATACTATTGTTATTTGTCGTTGTCTCACTTTGAACTGACATGATTAGGTTAAAGCAGTACTTCTGCAAAGCCTCAACATGCGGTCTGTAATGTAACACTTGGAAATGCAAGCCAATCCCTCTGCTTTGCTGCGCATCAGCCTATTAAAACACAACATCTATTTACCCACAAATGTATGTGTCCAGGAAAAACACAGGGCTGCTGTACATGTGGGATTACACACACCACCAGGGTGTAACGTACGCTCACTCAAGACAGTTATTACAGCTGTTCGTGTTACAGCTGCTGACCTGTGGGAGTGTCAAACCCTCGCCGTCGCCTGTTTCTCCTCAACTGTTTTGGTTGAACCTGCTTTCCTCTTTTCGGTTTATCTTTTCACAGCAGGGTGATGACCCAATCACATGTAAACTGCAGGTTGTCCTGTGGAGAGAAGCAGCTCGTTCAATAGGTCACCACGCTCGCACGCACGCACCACGCTTTGTTACATTCAAGATTTTTTTATATTTACATTAATATGGTAAAAGCAAGATTTTATTATTACACATGATCGTTTTATGCTACACTGTTTTGCATTAAGGAGAACTGCAGCAGAGTCTTTGCCATAGCACCCACTGGCCACTTTCAAATTCAAATGTATTTGTATAACCCCAAATCACAAGAGTAGTCATCTCATGGCACTTCACACATGAAGGTCACAGAGAGCCAACTGAAACACAATATGAGCAAGCACTTGCTGACGGAGGCAAGGAAAAACTTCCTCTGGGGAAGAAACATTGGACAAAACCCAGGCTCTGTTGGGCGTATATCTGTCTCGACCGGTTGGGCTGCAATATAAAAATAAGAGAGATACATGGTAGTTCAAGCCAGAAGTCTTAGTCTTAGACCAAGGAACATAAAGAATTGTCTTTGATACATCATACATACATCAGCATATCAAGGGTCAGTTCTACACAAGTGCTTTAGCAAAGAGGTGGGTTTTGTGTTGACTTTTGAATAAAGAGAGGGTGTCTGTCCCCCGGATTGAGTCGGGCAGAAGGTTCCATAACAGAGGAGCCTGGTAACTAAAGAATCTACCTCCCGTTCTACTTCTAAAGATTCTAGGAGAATTGTAAATTCTCTGAGAACAGTGTTCTGGGTTGGCAGGGTTCTAGGAGCTCTTTAAGATATACTGGTGCCTGACCACTTTATATGTAAAAAGGAGAATTTTATACTCAATTCTAAATTGTACCGGTAACCAGTGAAGTGAGGCCAATACAAGTGAGATATAATCTCTTCTTATGGTTCCAGTTAAGACTCATGTGGCAGAATTTTGGACTAACTGAAAAGTCTTTTAAAGATTTCTTAGGGCAGCCTATTAACAATAATCCAACCTGGAAGTAACAAAAGCATGAACAAGTTTTTCTGCATCTGGTAGTGGCAGGAATTTTCTGATTTTCTTGATGTTTCGTAAATGGAAAAATGCTGTTCTTGACAATTGTCATATTTGGGAACCAAATACTTGTGTGCACAAACTTTGCGGCACACTTCAAAACAGTCAGCCAGTGTTTATTTCAAGACATGATGTTATAACATGGTTGGGACTTTTTGATTATGTAACACACACTACTTTAGCTCTAGACCATGCATGATTAACAATATCTCTCTCAATATAGCTATATTAAAATCATATGTACAGTACTTGTGGTATGGGTAAGTACATGGGGAGTCCACGAGTATTTCAGAAAAGCCGAAGTGTTCCAAGTCAAGCAGTCACTCAATACTTTTGCAGCCTGCCTTCTTTTTGGCTCTGGGAACCTGTTCTACTGTGGCAGCGCAGTTCCGTCCCAACACTGGAATGTGCTTACGTGCTTGGAAAACCCAGCAGTAGGGACAGATGTGCAAGAGAGAAAGAAGCATGATATTAACATCCAAATAGTTTCTGGTCTAATTTGCTGAGACGGAGTATCCTGAGTGGGCATCATGCATGAGACGGGTAAATGTCTTGAAGGAATGGTGCAGACAGAGGCAAAGGCGCTGAAATGGTGGAAGTGGCACCTAAGTGAAACATGGGCACCGTGTTTCCACACTACTTGTGAAGTGTACAGACTGTCCCGACCAACACAAGCACACAGACGAGACTTGGAGCAGTGAGTTTGGACTTTTTACAAGGTCTCTTTCAAATTCACACTACACATAGGCTTACTTGACATAATGCACAATAAGTTTTCAGCCACTCAGGATTAACTGGGATGATAATCATTTCTCGCACTCAGACACTTGGAAAGTTGTGGGGAAGGCGAGAAGTAGGTTACAATAGCCGTATTTACTGTACGTAAAGAGGTGATAATTAGGTCTACAAACTAAGGCACTCATACTGTACTTTTTAGGTATTCATTTATAAAGTGCATGCATATTACAGTATGTCGTGCGCACTTTTTGAAGTCATTGGTTTCAAATGTCATACTGCAGTGATAAAACGAGCAGTATGTCATTATACAGTTTTACACAGAGTATTTGAGATGTGGTAATGTTAGGTGTGTCACGACACACATGCACATTTTCATTTATTGTGTGATTATTTATTATCATTCCTGCCCTAGTGTCCACAAGACACTTTCTTACTGAATTAAAACTCCTGTCATGTTTTAGTCTCATGAGATCTTGTCACATGAGATTTTCTGACACAGCTGTGACCACACATATTGCTTTTTTTGCATGTGTTCCAGAGGTGCCGCTGATCCTCTGCCTGTTCTTGCTCATCTCTCTGGTGTGGTTGTGGGCAGGACTTCATATGGGCTACAAGCACCTGTGGATGCTTATCCTCTACATCATCTCTAACAGCCTGCTGGTGAGCCCTACTCACTTCCTTCCTTATGTTGGCCATTTGTCCACTTCGGTGATGGTAAGAATAGTTGAAGCGTTACTTGTGGTCTAAGAGCAACATTATGTCAGAGTGCACACTCCCCTTGACGGCAATATTCTGGTCATTATGACAATGGCAAAGTCATGGCAATAGTTCAGAACATTCAAAAAAAGATTCTTTCAACAAAACGGAACTTTTCATCCCCCATAGTCAATCAAGAAAATGTAATTAAATTGTCATGCCTACTAGTGAGTCACAACAGATTTTGTTGACATGACAATGTAATGTAATTTTTTTAAAATACTGAACTGAGAGTATTTTTCAATTACTCAACTCAATTAAATCCCAGCCATTTTTCAAAAGACAACCCCTTCAGGTCCTTCAGGACCGGCCATTTTAAACGATTTTGACTGATCTTTCTATGTTCTATGGCTATATAAACATTGAATGTACCAAAAGAAAGAATAGTCTCCCATTTTTCATCAGAAAAAAGTTTCTACTTTTTCTTTTCTTTATTAGAATGTAGATACATTTCAGGAAAATGTCAGTTCCCGACTACAAAAGGGAGACAACCAGCTTTTTGTGAAAATATACATTTCAAGCATAAATTTCACTTTGACCCACATTTTTTGCTTTGCTTTGCAGCTGAAATATCTAAACAACTATACCACAACATAAACAACACAACAAAGTCTTGTTTTACATCAAAATAACCATGCATGTACAAATATAACACCATAAACTATTTGTAATTTTCACATTTGGACCCAAACTGTGTGTGTGCATGTGTGTTTACATGTGTGCACGAGTGTATGCGTGTGTGTGCATTAAAATTTCCCTACAGTGTGTAACTTTCTGCACGCTATACGACTCCACGCTCTTCCACTTCCTCATTGCTGTCATGTATGTTTTTCCCATTCACATTCGCTTGTCAAACTCTTAGCAAATGCACTTCTGCCAACGTGTGGCTGTTTTTATGGCTTGAAACTGCTCTTAAAGTGACATCCATTAGTGTGCATCACTTATTTTGGCCTCTTGCGCAAAAAACGTAAAAGACATATGAATACGTCTTGGGATTAGGCATTCGGGTTTATAAAACCGTATAAATATGTCTTTCGTATTGAATGGGTTTAAAAAAAGACCAGTTTTGTGTCATAACCTCGCAAAAGCTTTGAAATGCAGCTTTTTTACCAGAAAATATAGCAATTTTTGTGCTGTCCTTAGCATAGCCACATGTACTGAATATGTTTGGAAAATAGTCCAATTTGTAGATAAGTACCAGTATGTCCAAGCAAGCGTCTCAAACTCAATTTCACTCGGGGTCACTGGGGTAAAGTTTGGGTGAGACTGGGCCGCATCAAGTATGTGGAGCTGGGAATCTCAGGGTATCTAACAATACGATGTGATTTGAGATGCATGGGTCACAATAACGATAATATCTTGATACAGTGATAGGGTGACACGAAAAAAGCAGTCCATAATTTCAGTTTGTATTTTGCTGCTTTCAGCTGGGGACAAGCGATATAGAAAATGGATGTAATTTGACAGCATAATTTAAAACAATCAGACTGTTTTACTGCAACATAAGCATAAACAGGATTTTAGTTTAGGTGTCTGACAAGCAGTGACACTGTTGTAAACTCACGCAGAAAACACAACATGTCTGTCAAGTAGATCAACTCTATAAAGTACAGGCATAGGATTTTTTTTGTGTGTGTAGTATGGCAGTAGTGACGTAAGAGAAAATGACACGGATTAAGCTGCATGACAATTTTGACACTGAACAAAGTAAACCATACACACGTCTGTTTGGTTGAATGACACAACATTTAGCATATGAATACAAAAATAAACATTTCTCTTGCTGGGCAGTTTTCTTCGTCAGCATGTTGACGAACAAAATGGGACTTCATGTCTGGCATGCCGCTTGTGTGTCCCATTTTTGCCAGATATTTCTTCCATACTACAAAGTCAGCACTGTCTCATCCACGCTATAAAAATCTGAGTGAGTCCATACTTTTGATTTTAACTATGCTAGCAGAACTTTCCATTTAACTTCATGTGTAGAGTATGCTAGTCTAGGAGGAGCTTCTCCCAGATGACCTGTAAAATGATGACTCGGCCCACAAGGGACGGCGCTAGAGGTTTGTAGCGACTATATTTTAATAATAATAATAAAATGGTACAAGGTGAGATCATATCAATAATTCATAGTAGGGTTTAATATTTAAGTTTTAGATAAAAATGTTTTGTCACACCCTTAATTGGGAGTGATGCCGGCTTCCAGCATACATTGTGGTGGTTGGTTTGTAAAAACTTGCTGAAGTTACAGTATGTGTTCAGAGTTAACGTAGTAGCAGCCCTATTTGTGTTTACTTACCTGTTACATGTTGTTCTGTTACATGTTGCATATGCATCCGATCCTCCAGGAAAAGCTCAGATTCTTTGTTGTAAAAGTCTTATCACTTCCTGGTGAGCTTGAGCATATAATTATCCATCTTGGCACTCAAATGCATTAATTTATTCTGCTGAGGGTACACATTTCTTGCATCTGACGTGTTGTACTCCAGCTGTCCAAAAAAACACACACACAGACCTTTCCTCTTGATGGAAGAATGGCAGTGACAAGCACCTTCCGGCGCACACACACACCCTTCAGAATGAACATTCTTATGACATTTCTACATATGTAGTTTACACGTCACGCACATGTACGCTTACATTAAAGACATTACACGGACTGTAGAAAGTCACATTTGAAAGACGAAGAAAATTTAACCCAGTAGCTGGGGTGTACCTTGCCTACCTTTTCTAATGAGATGCGCACATTGCTGCAATATCTTAAACAACTGTAATACCCATGCTTGTGATTAAGAAAGATGTAGTCACAGATGCAATTCCAACTGCATATGTAAGATATTTTTGGGTGACACAGAATTGTTTACACAGTTAGATGACATTGGGCAAACTGCGCTCTTATTTTGAAGGCCAGAAGGATGTTCTCTGTGTTGAGAATTGACAAATGTCTGTTGAATGTCTAAGACAAGCTAGGTGCTTTTCGCCTTTTTTCACTCGGAACCTCATCAGGCATTGTAAAACGCTCCTTACATTAAACATTACATTAAGGCGGTAACACGCAACGTGGTGAAAATATACCAGCCCGAGTCGCACATACACTCTGCACTAGCATGCTAAACTAAGCTAACCCCGCTAGCTTCCATTCACGCTCTGTCTGAGGAAATTCCGACAACATTCGCTGGTGTTTAATGCCATGTTTAGGTTGGGAGGGCGTGGTTTAGTGTTTCTAATGAAATTCCTCCACAACGGAGCCGCCCGTTGGGGAAATACTTACCCACACAAGCATCCCTTCTCCTGACAATGACAGCATTTCATCCACTTTATTTAAATTTCCACAAGATTCTCATTTTAACAGCAAATTATTATTTTATTGTTCGATTCCGCCATTCTGTGGAAAACATGGAAATCATAGGGCCCTGCATCCTGAGAGAGTAATGCATTGGTCCACTTTTTATGAAGACAATAAAATAAGTCTCCCAACACCTCTAATTGCTATGCCATTGAAACAATAGTCTATTCTGACTATTTGCGTCACGCTTCTTTGTCACGTAACATAGTGTGATATGTCGCATCCATTTGCAAAAGACAACACGGTTCCACCAAAGTAAATTTATTTTGGAGGAAAAACGACTGGTAATTAGAAAAATGATGTCAACGTCAACAACCAATGTTGAGCTTCCAGACGGTAAATGAGATCCATCCACCCTGTGACATCACTTCTTTCTCTGCAATGGCACAGTGATGCTCAGAAGTCAAAGGTCATTGTTTGCCAAAGAAAATAAGTTCTTGAAGCATTGACATGTGACATTCGGCTATTGAAAAGAAGTCACATTCCCAAAAGGCTTTGAGATGCCCGTGGCTGTTTCTTTTTGACAACTTTTCAGTGTCTGTAACTTTTGAATCCAAAAACTAAATCAAAAAGCTTTTCAAGTCTTGTAATTAACTAGTGAGCGGAAGAATAAATGCTTATTGTGTTTGTTGATTAACAACCAAAAACTCTTGCTTTTTTTTTTCAAAAGGCTGCTCAGGAATTCGATTCAGTATTGACAGAGCTGTTACTCTGGCCTCAGCTTTATTTAGCACAATCACTTAATTAAACATTGTACTGGGGGCAATTTACTCTCGGAGGCCTGACATTTATTGTCAACCTGAAACTCTTTTTAGCAACTACAGCATGCACTGACTTGCAACAAATGAATGAGGATGAAAATAGGAGTTGCATGAAGACATCTGCCGTTAAAATGATAAAAATGCTCATATTTTGCACAAGCAACACAACACAAACACTACGATACAAGGGGCAGACTTGAGAGAATATAATTTATGATGTTTTCCTTATTTTTTTCAATGAACAAACCATTGATCTCAATGCTAAATTTATAGCAATTTCACGAGGTAGCTATATATAAAGTCACACAATTAGGCACTTTCACTTCAGAAGTTTTGTTTTGGTTTATTATTCATGTTTATTACTGTGGTTGTAGTGTACTGTGATGTGGAACTTCCAGTGCATCATATTGAGTGCTTTTTAAAACATCACAAAAAATGTTTATTGTTGCAAGCATTAAGGGATGAAGGCAGAAAATGATCTGTTCCATTTGTTTATTGTGATGGCTGTTGAAACATGTTGTGTTATCTTTTATTTACTGTGTTTTTTTGTTTGTTTGTTTGTTTGTTTGTGTCATGCTGGGAATTTTACATTATGAAAATTTTCTGTGATTACTCTGAATGTGGTTGTGTAGCACATAACAGCTTAGGACTTAACATCATTAAACTGCTGCAAGTTACTGTGTGTGTGTGTGCGTGTGTGTGCGTGTGTTGCAGCACAGCGGTGGCTCTTTCAGTAGATATTTGCAGCAATAATTAGGGGAGAAATTTTTCTTCCTTGTCCCCTTGTCCTTCAATCCATCTCTGTTATTGGCCGCATTCTGTGGCTCATGAGGATAAATGAGGTAATGCAATCACAACCCCCGACTGGCGCCTGCTTTCTCACCTCATTGTAGCATCACAGTACAATCATTTGTGTCAAGCTTCAACATGCTGCTTTACAATTCAATTGCACCTCTCTTTTCTCATTCAACCTCTGTGCTGGTTATAAAAATAGAACGTGGACAATCTGTGTATGGACCCACTCGTGTCTACACAGTCACACGCATGCGCTCTCAGGCAAGAGAGAGAGAGAGGGCTGCACGGTATACTTTCCATTTTTCAATTTCAATTAAACATTCATTGTTAAGTTCAGTGTTGCGAGATGTTGCAATGTTTTCTTTAATCTCAGTACATATGCAATAATATAATGAAACAGTAATAAAAAAAAGATAACAACTTTGTATTTTACCAACTCTATGCTTGTTTTTCAGGCTTTTCTACCTTCTTAAAATATTGTCTTAGGCTTGTCTGGATAACTTCTTTTTTTCCTCCTAAAGCTCCTTGAAACTGTGCACGCAATCCTTTTATTTTCTTATCACTGTCTGTTTTCCTTCAGTTTTGAGCTCTTCAACTCCAAACACATGTACTCTTCACAGAGCAGGGGACACTTACATAACAAGCCTGTGTTAAAACCTGTTCTTCAGGCTGCACGTCCTTCTAATGAGCTTTACAATGCTGTTTTCACTGTTTTTGTGCACCAAGCCCATCAAGGACAGTACATTTTAATGAGATGCAATGTTGAAATGTCATTTGTGACGTCACGTATGTAGAATTTGTTTTTTGTTCATTCATCCAGACGAAGGTCAGTGTGTGAGGACAGAAATCTGTCTGTGTTGTAGTTAACCACAATAGGTTCTTCCACATCAATGTCATCCAAGCTTGACTCTGAGCACTTGAGCCTTCCCTAAAGAAATATTCAACATGCGATTGAAACAAACTAATGATGTTTTTAAAGCCATTTTATTGACTGAACAAATCATCAAAAGACATACAACATAAAAAAAGCTTTCGGGGCTTTTTCTCCCCCATTATGCAAGATAGATGTTCCTGTTTCAATATACGGTAGTGTAGTACAGTCAACACACAGTTTATGCTGGACTGCAGCCATCAGAACCTTTCTTATATGCTGCACATTGGCTTTCCTAGATGTTGACTTGCATGTCTGCTGTTGCATCTGTCAAAAAACCTGCAGATAGTAGATATTTATGGATTGCACAATGCAAATATTCAGTTAATTGCAATACCTTACATTAAAACATTTATATAAGCACACATTTTAAACACACATGCATCTGTATGCACATTTACACATTGGTGCCCCACGTCCCCCTTTTGCTTTCCTTCGCTGTCTGTGGTTTGCCGTCATCGCCCAATGATGGGTGTTGTGAAATACAAGACAGCCTTGTGGTATTTGACACCGCTGTGTTTTGAAGTAATTCACAGCGCGGTGATGTTTAACCCAAAGATTTGGTAATGGTGTGGAAGTGGAGGTAGCAGGAATACCAGGGTGCCAATGATGTCATGTCCCTGAGAGGATGAAGTCATTCTCTGTTATCACTGCTGGAACAGATGTGGGTGTCTGTGATGAGTGAGAAAAGCATATTGCCACCAACTGATATCCAATGTGATATACCAAGATTAAGAAGACAGAAGTTATATATATAAAGTGTTCTAAGAAACAATAACATTTCCTTGCTCTTTGCACAGGGTCTGTATGTGTTTGCAGTGTACTTTGTCATGCACAACCAGCTTTGTGGGCCCACTAAAGCTACTTACACAGTGGAGATGACCGGCCATGACAGTCCAGACTCCACCTTCCAAGGAGGGGGACCCACCACTGTTGGGGCTGACATCAACAAATCAACACAGAACCTCATCAGTGCCATGGAAGAGGTACAGACATACAGACAAACATTTTGTAGAAATGCATATACACTATCATCAAATAGATAAGATACTAGCGAATGTGAGTGCGAATGCTTGCTGTTCTATGTTAAGGTGTCCAAAATGTTTCAAGCGAGGGCCTAATATGGATGAGTCAAAGGATGTGTGTTTTTATTTTGTAAAAAGTCGTTTTACATATATTTAAAGACAGTTTTGTGTTATAGGTGACAAGGCATATTATTATTCATTCATTCATTTTCTATGCCGCTTATCCTCATTAGGGTCGCGGGGATGCTGGAGCCTATCCCAGCTGGCTTTGGGCGAGAGGCGGGGTACACCCTGGACTGGTCGCCAGTCAATCGCAGGGCACATATAGAAAAAAAAACTTTCACATTCATACCTATGGACAATGTAGAGTCGCCAATTAAGCTAACATGCATGTTTTTGGAATGTGGGAGGAAACCGTAGTCCCCGGAGAAAACCCACGCACGCACGGGGAGAACATGCAAACTACACACAAAAGATGCCCAATGGAGATTCGAACCCGAAACCTCCTGACTGTGAGGCCAATGTGCTACCCACTCGACCACCGTGCGGCCCCATGTTATTATTAATTACTGTACTTGTATAAACGTTTCAGTTTTTCCTTAAACGTACAATACATTTTGTGCTCTTTTTTCGATTGTTGCTGTTGTTTTTTATTTTTTTTATTTTTACAATTTGCCGCAGGTCAAAAAATAACAAGCTGTGGGACGCAAAAATGGCCCCACTTTGGACACCCCTGGTCAATATGTATTGTGTGATTGACTAGCAACCAGTGCAGAGAGAACCCCGCCAAGGATAGATGTTTAATGATAGAAAATGAATCGAGTAACTTAACAGATTGATGGCACTTCCACATAATGTTTTATGGCATCTTAGTCAATTACAGTGGAGCTAAGAACTAAGTTGAACACGATCCAAGACAGTGGCTGATCTCTGATTTATTTGGAAGTAATTTTGAAACAATGTTCCCAAAAAACAAACTGTTCCTGAGTAGAGCTTTCACCCTCATAGAACCTATATTCACCGTACAGGCATTTTTTTAACATGCTAACTCTTTAAAAGTTGTGTGGCACTTAATAATGTTCACTTTGATGGTGAATATGGTGAATGACAAAGTTGTAATGCGCGAGGTGACTAATTTCACTTTTAAACATTCACAAAAAGGTAAAAAGAAGCTAGTCACTGTCAGTAGTAAACCACAGGAACAATAAAGCACTTTACAATATCTTTATAATGCTCTTTCTCTTTGAGGTGCAGTTAGAAAGCAGAGGACCTGAAGAGTCAATAGCTCGTCTATGTAATGCTGTGTTCGTGCTCAGAGGCTGCTTGCTTTCCCCAATGTAAAAATAGCATACACCATGTTGTTGTTTTTTCTGGGTAAGGAGTGTCCTGTCTTTGGGGGGCACCAACCTCTGTCTCAAAGTATTACCAGGTTTTACGTGTACTGGGTTGCTGTGTTTGATCCTTCTGAGTTTCTCAGATAGACCTGAAACACACTTGATGTTATTGCATCTGCTACTCTTTTCTTCCTCGTCCACCTTGCTTTTGGTCTTCCTGGAATGAAGTACACTTTTTTTGAGGGCATCCCTCAGGGATGACCGCTACAGCAGTCATCCTATTTCAGACTGTTAATATCACAGAATGACATCATAATTGGTGGAAACCAGTACATTTCTCAACATCCCGTAGTCATCCTTTTCTCAGCAACCCGCCACCCACGTTTGCCCCCTCTTTCCCTATGTCCTCATTCCCACGTTTCCAGGTGACCATTTCCTACTCTTCCTTCTCACATTTCTCTGCCGAGCGTGCTGAACCCTACAGGCAACATCCATGCCACACAGTCTGATAAACACTACGGGACATCTTGATGTGTGAACCATCAAATGCTCATAACCTCCGTGTCCTCTACACCGTCTCTGGAGAGTACCCTATATGGATTCTGCCCGTGAGAGAGTCTCTCCACTCATGGGAATCGGCTAATCTTATTTGTTTCTTTGGCACACTCCTGCCTCTGTGCAATTTAGCTTGAGCACAGTGAGATTGATAAGCTCTCCCCACGTCACTGTGAAAGGCGATGAGCGCTTATTCAAGGCCTTGAAAAAGAATTTGAGTATGATTAGAGTAAACAACTTAAAATTCAAAGTAAAAATCACAACTTTGGAGTGTAGGACTAGCTGTGCACCTTTTAAAGTGACTGACATGTCTGAGGTGCCTGGTGTACCTTGTATCACCTAGCACAATTATTAGTAAAGTGGAACCCCAAGATACGAAATGAATGCGTTCCAGGGGGCTTTTATGTCTTGGAATTTTCATTTTATGAGACAAGATTTACCCTATAAATGGTGTAATTCGTCCCAGCTCCTCGAAAACAGTTCTATAAAGTGTAAATATTATATATATTTTTTTTTACGATTCGATTCGTATCACGATTTGTGGTTGCTGATTCGATTCAAGGACGATATTGGTTCATTTAGAACAATACGATCCGAAACAAGGGCAGCTTGCACAATTTTTCCAGTGCTGGTTCCTGCAGTACTACTTGACAGACCCATCTAAGACAGTTCTTATATTCAGGGTCTAGAGATGTACACATGTACACCAACAGGTGGCACCAAATGCAACGCACAGATAAATCCTCACCAGTCAAAACCTGGTACAATGTGAGAGGGATTACAAGAAAAATTCCAGAATATCAGATTTCCACCTTTTGTCTCACCCAAGACTGGCCTGTTTCATCTTTTGTGTGAATTATTAGATGGTTGTTTAACCCCTACAACCTGAACACTCATATGACCTCCCATTCACCCCAGTCAACTCTCTGTGACCTTGTGTCATGTTTTTTACCCTTCGGGGTGCTTGAACAGCCTGCACTCTGCCTGACCCCAAAAACATGACTGCACAGCAGACACACACTGCTATTGTGTACGTGCTTGTGCCTGTGAGTGTGTTAGTGTGTAGGTGCTGTAAGCAGATCTACCCTGGCCTCACCCATTCTTGTGTCATGTTCATATTTTTGGGGATGTTGAATAAATGACTGACACAAAGTTCCAGCTAAATTCTAACTAAATTATGATAAAGATTACTTTGTGGGTGTGTGTCAGGTAACAGCAGACTGGGAACGGACGTCACTAAGAACCAGTACTCAGCCCATGAGTGGTTTCAAGCCCAGTCCAGTGATGGAGACGTACTCTACTGAGGGTGGCTTCATCAACACCAACCTGGTCACTGCAGATGAGGAGTCCCAGGAGTTTGATGACCTCATATTTGCCTTAAAAACGGGTGAGGTACCCTGAGCTCAACTCTATGATGCGTTAAAGAGCAACACACACAGAAATATGTACATTGACTGGTACCTTAGAACCACATTGACCCTGTATATTTTATACAAATGTTATTAAAGCACATGAATACGCCTAATTATGGACAGTAATATTCAAAACATTTGGTAACACAAGCATTAACAGGATTTAGGATTTTTCAATTTCTGATACAAATGAGTACACGTTGTTGTCTTTTACTGTAGAAGAGTGGCGGCGTTTTCAACTTAATTATAAACCATCGGCTTGTAGCAAAGTTGCATTGAGTAGTTTAAATCCTGTACATAATGTGTAACATCTGTGATCATTTTGCAATATTACTTTAATAGTACTTTTCTTTGCAATATTACAGCTACACTCTGCTTAATAGTTTCCTGTGAATTTGAGTTGAGTATTTGACTTATCTCAAAAGTGTTGCACAATGATGAAAGACTGAAAAAGGGTGTGCTTCTGTAAAATGTAAAAAAAATATGTATTTCAGTTAAGTAACTTTCTTACAAAAAAGAAGACCTATTAAACTCTCCCACTTTTCTGACCAATAAATGTTGTTAGAATGTTGTATTCTCATGTTAAACATGAGCTTTGGGTAGTGACCAAAAGGACACAAGAAGCCGAAATGTTCCCTCCGCAGGGTGGCTGGGCTCTCCCTTAGGGATAGGGTGAGAAGCACTGTCATCCGGGAGAGACTCGGAGTAGAACTGCTGCTCCTCCACATTCAGAGGAGCCAGATGAGGTGGCTTGGGCATCTGGTTAGGATGCCTCCCGCACGCCTCCCTGGGGAGGTGTTCAGGGCACGTCCGACCAGTAGAAGGCCTCGGGGAAGACCCAGGACACATTGGAGAGGCTATGCCTCTCAGCTGGCCTGGGAATGCCTCGGGATCTGCTGCGTGGAGCTGGACGAAGTGACCGGGGAGAAGGAAAGTTTGGCTTCCCTGCTTAGGCTGCTGCACCTGCGACCCGACCTCGGATAAGCAGAAGAAAATGGATAGATGGATGAAAATAGTATAATAATAATGTAGCTTTTAAGCCTTAGTGACACTGTAAGGAAGGAAGAATATTTTTATTTATTTATTATTTTATACAATAAAATTATTATGATTTATTATTATTTTGTATGTTGATTGTTAACGGTTGGTAAAACTGAAAGAAAAGAAAAACGTAAATTATAGAAGAAAACTTCTCTCTGCTTTTATACTGCTGCTCAGGTTTTTATTGACATCTAAATGTAGGTCATATAGGCTTAATGGATTTTTACACATTTATATATACTGTACATGTATATATTCATTGTGTTCAGTAAATAACATTCATCCATTTTCTCAAAGCACGCACCTACCATGCCTTCAGGATGCAGCGGTACTGCAAGTGCCTCCCGTATGACACTTGTGTGTATTTAATTCTCTGATTAGCAAGGATAATGTCACGCTCACACTGAAGACATTACACAGGCTGTAGAAAGTCGAATGCCCAGCCACTGCACTGTATGTTGAATATAAAAAAGACAGTTGAATATTAGAAACACAGCACTAACATTTTAGGGTTTTTTTAGTTGACCAACAAATGTTACATTTTATGCATCACTCATCAGTGAATCAGATTTCCACTTGAGTCATGCCAGGAGTTTATCAGCAGTTATTAATAAGAAAATCCCATATCTTCAACACTCAGAATAGCAGCAGAAAGAGAGTTGCATGCATATTCCAGCCCTGTTATACTACATTTTACACAACATAACTATCATCTGTTTGTAGTCAGGCAAAACTGAATTTGACAGCAAAACAGTTTGAGCTGAGTAACATTTACACTGACTATTATTTCTTTATAAAAACTTGAAGTGTACAGCTTCTTCTACGTCAGGGGTGTTCAAATATTGGGTTTCCACTGTATACTGGTTTTACATACCAGTCAGTCATCTCAGTCTTGCCACCCCTCCTGGTGACATTTGACCTTCTCCCCCTCGCATGTCACACTGAACTCCTAACCTGCTTCAAGCCCAGCAGAGTATAAAGCAGTCAAGTCAGCTGTAAAGCTAATTGTCTAATCGGAATTACATAAGCAGGCGTTGTCAGGAAACCGCAGAGTAATGAGGCTCTTCACACACTTCATTTGCTCATCAACCATTAAACTCTCGTCTCGTCTCATCGCACAGCAAAGTAAAAGCTGAGGGCTGATCACTTACGTGTGAAAGAGCACTGTGACATGCAGCATGGCACCTGAAGGTGTCACTCAAAACACTCAGATTCATGCTTTAACTATCATTAAAATACATGTTATATCATACTTCTTTAGGTACTTTACAATTCACCCGTGTTTTTTATTGATTTAGTTATGTTTATGTAACATCAGACTTTGTCCTAAAGCTATATGAAGTTGGGAGACCTTCAGCATTTAGTGGTGGACTTTCAAAGGTACCATCATAGAAAAGTAAAAACAAAGATAGAGTGAAAGCATACTTGTGACAACTCTTATGGGAAGATACTATAACTCGTCTTTATAAAAAATTGTACCCGTTATCACTGAACATTTCAGTTCACAGCCACACTTTTCTTACCTTTTGCTCTTTAAAAATAATCTTGGTTGGGGATCTCTGTGTGGAGTTTGCATGTTCTTCCCATGCATGCATGGATTTTCTCCGGGTACTCCGTTTTTTTCCCACATGCCAAAATCATGCATGTTAGGTTTAATTGGTGACTCTAAATTGTCCCTAGGTATGAATGTGATTGTGAATGGTTGTTTGTCTGCCCTGCGATTGACTGGCGACCAGTCCAGTGTGTATGCCGCCTTTCGCCCAAAGTCAGCTGGGATAGGGTACAGTACACCAGCGACCCTAATGGGGATTTATTAAACCTGAGTATGGCCTTCATGTATTCAGTATTTTGCAATACAAATAGTTTTGATTGACTGAGGGAATCAGTCTGCCTCATCTTACATTATCCACTTTTCATTTAAATGTTTTATAGTTCCTGTATAATGTAGCGATCATATATCTATTCACAGTAAACCTTTCCCCTAAAAAACAGCTGGCCCGTACAGGGATTGAACGACCTTGGCATTATTAGCACCACGCTCTAACCAACTGAGCTAACCGGCCATTAGATGTCTTTGTTCACCATCATCCACCACAGTCAGTGTAACCTATCTGTACCACTATGATGAGGTTACATAGTAAAGCATTGTGTGTTGCAGATGATGAGCCACATATCTCTCTTTTTCATTCATTCATTCATTCATTTTCTATACCGCTTATCCTCATTAGGGTCGCGGGTATATCACTCTTTTTAATATTCTTAATTGTATAATGCAAGTGTAAAAATAAGTTAACCACTGCAAAATGTCATACTTCTTACTTTGTCTTTGTTTCCCACTCTGTTTGAAACCCTTTCTTAAGTTTAGAATAATATACACACACATATATATATATATATATATNTGAGGGTAACTCGTTTAAACTTGAGGCCCTCTCCTGTGTTCCTGCAGTGATGTCGTAGCCTTCGCATTACAGTTGAGCAATTTGATGTAAACAAAGAATAATAGGAGTATAAAGGTGAGGGGTGGTACGACAGGGCTCCAATAATGTTAAAAATGTATTTAGAAACTCATAAACAGGTTTTCCATGCTATATATTCCCAAAAAATGATATTCTGTTTTGTACAATCGTTCTACTGTACTGTCATTAACAGTAAATATCAGTTTGACATCTACATGCAGTATAGTATAGACATATTGAAAAGGAAAAATAATTATGGTAAAATCAACAAGCGTCAGGGAGAACTTGTTAATTTTCTAACTTACCGGTAATTCTTTTCATGTAAATATACATGTTACAATATATAAAATATACAATTTTCCATTTGGGTGTGTGTAATTCTGTGTTTGCATAAAGAGGATAAACACATGTAGGCTGAGAATGATTGCATGTTTTGCTGTAATGATGCTCCGATAGACTAAAAATTTTTTTCTGTATAATATTTGTGTTTTAGGGAGCGCCCTTAACGTGAGCGACAACGAGTCCATCCCGGGCAGCCACGATGGCGGCAGTGTAAGCAGCTCCCAGATCGTGGAGCTCCGAAGGATCCCAATCGCTGACACACACCTCTAACCTTATCTAGGAAAAGACAGTATTTTTATACCATGACATTTGTTTGCACTAAATTTTTTTTTTTTTTTTTGTGGAATAGTACATTTTCATGTAGCGCTTTGATATTATTTTTACGGTTTCATATGGATGTGTGAACTTCAATATCAAAGTGTTTTAGTAAAGTAAGTGAGATTTGGGAAAATTTGTAGCACACTACTAAACATTGTTAATAAATAATTTTCTGTCCATTTTAAGTTGGGCTGAGCTGAGTTATTATGCAGTAATGCGCTGTAAATTCTGCCTTTTTAGGTTTAACTACAGGAGAGGTTGTGTACTGCTTTCCACCACGGTTGTGTACGTGAGCCTGCATGGGGTAAGAGGTCAAGTCCTCCCCAATAATGATTTGTTAGAATTCCAGAGTTACACTTCAAGTCAGAAGAATGAGAACAAGACACCAATGTCATTTCATCGCTGAGCTGAATTCATGAATTCATTCATCTTCTACTTCACCCCTGCACCAATCTTACACTTCTACCCTTATATAAATTTCACTCACTTTTTCATAGACCACTGCCATTTGTACTGCATAATAAAGAGTGCAATAAATTTGCACTTACTGTATGTTGCTTTGGGGTTGCTCTCTCATTGCAGATGCAGGCGGGATGCTGGAGGCCATTATCTTATTCTTTAAAATCGACAAAGTAGATGGTGCAGATTAGCAGAGAGCAGACAAATACTGTAATAGGATTTGTTTTCTTCCATCTGCTCATTCATGAGTTCATTCATTTTGACCACTTATCCTGTTGAGGGTGAAGGGTAAACTGCAGTCCATCCCAGCTGACATTGAACCTGAGATAGGGCACACCCTGGGCTGGGCATCTACTGTCAGTTAAGAAGAATACAAGCTCCCACATATGCTTTTGACAGCATTAAAGCATCCAGAACACTTCACCAAATAGGTTCTTCTGTGGGATGAGAGGGAGAACTGCTATTCAAAAAAGCAAATGATCACAACAAACTGGAAAAAGGCAGAAAGCGGTATTCATTTTGTAATGATGTCTATGATTGTGTTGGTTTACAGTAATGCACAAGTAATATTTTGATGACCTTATGTGGTTATCATCAGATGTTTTAATATCTGGATTCTAATGTAGCTAAATGTTACATTTTGGGATTTTGAGTCTCATCCCAGCAGCTTCACACTCAGTTGGAAACTGCTCCAGTAAATACTGAAGGTCCCAGCCTGATGAGGCCATCAGGAACACATCATCCACAAATAGCAGAGACGAGATCCTATGGACTCCCCCGACGCCTTGACTGCGCCTAGAAATTCTGTCCAGGAAGGTTATGAACAGAAGAAGTCTTGGCGAAGACCAACGTTCACCTGAAACAAGCTCGACTAACTGCTGGCAATGCCAACCAGGCGCCTGCTTCGATGGTACAAGGACCGAATGGCACGTAGTAGCGCACCACCAATCCCGTACTCCTGGAGCACCCCCCACAGGACACCACGAGGGACACGGTCAAATGCCTTTTCCAAATCCACAAAGCACATGTAGGCTGGTTGGGCACACTCCCACATATCCTCCCTTCCAAGGGAATAGAGCTGGTCCAGTGTTCCGCAACCGGGACAAAAACCACATTGCACTGCCTCATTGCTCCTGTAACCGAGGTTTGACTAACGATCGTACCCTTCTTTCCAGCACTTTGGAGTAGACTTTTCCAGGGAGGCTGAGGAGTGTGATCCCTCTATAGTTGGACACACCCTCGGGGCACCACCCCGGTCTGCCAGTCCAGATGTACTGTTCCCGACTACCATGCGATGTTGAAGAGATGTGTCAGCCAAGACAGTCCCTCAACATCCAGAGCCTTGAGAAACTCAGGGGAAACTCCCCCCCCTGGAGCCTTGCCACTGGGGAGTGTTTTGACTACCCCAGATACCTCAGCCACTGTGATAGAATGATCCGTGTCATGCTTTTGTTTTGTAGATAAGACAGGAGATGAAGAGGAGTGAATCTAAACTAAACTTAACAGGCAAACAACAACATGGTCCTAAAGTACTCCCATCACCCAGAACCAGAAGTCTGTACACTCCACCCGGAACTGGAAATGATGCCCGTCACTTCAAGCCACAGGCCCGTGGTAAATGTCTGTCAATACTGTATGCTATATTACAACATATATCCAGATTTTGTGAAAACAACATTTATGTTGATAAAAATACATTTTAAAAACTCACTACAGTTTTTTTATAGCTTTGCAAAGCTTGTGTTGGCATTGAATCTCCATTTAATGTTGACAAGTGAACATCGACAGGCAATAAATGAGAGTTACAGGATAGTCAGCCAAACCTTTGAGCGGGAAATATTATTGCTTACTCTGAGTGGAGGGGTGCGAAACGCTTTGAACAGAGATTATCAAGATAGTTGTCTTCACATCATTTGAAAATGTGCTGATTGACCTTCAGTATTCACTTGTAGATGCAGCATGAGCAAAATTGTTGTTTTATTACAGTTACATGATAAGTCATATCTCAAGCAATCAGGTCTTTGATAAGGAAGCACACGTTCAAGACATATGTTTACAGTATAACGACAGCTGCTGATATGAATTCTCTATCTTTTTGGAATTTCAGAACTTCAGAACTCCACTTCAGCACACACATTTACAAGAGGCAGGTAAAATGCTGATTATGGTGATAAATATCTTCAAATCGTGGGGGAATGCAATTAAGCAATTTCATTTTCTAACACACCACTGTGTATACCTGACACACCAAACTGGAAGCAAACCGGTTTTTCATGATGTCTTCTTCTTATTCTTCACTGTGTCGCGGCAGGAACAACACAAGCAAATGAAGACGCTGTGCTCTGTCCACATGTCAAGTTACATGCTCTCATATCACGTCTCACTTTGCTTAGCTATGATGGCGGACATAGTCTATTTTCTATGGAAATATTTAAATACATATTTGATTTTGTATCTTTTTCTAAACGTATTTGTATGTGTTATTTTTAAAATACTCACTTGGGTTTTATTAGTAATATTTGATGCATTGGTAAATATTTGTATGGACATAAGAAATAATTAAAATGAGAACACAAAAATTTAAAAAATTGAGCTTAAAGGCAAAATGTAAATGCTGAAATGTTTATATTAATAATAAAATAACTACAAAACAAAGTTGTGTATTTAAACATATGTAAAGATTTTTTAACATTAAAAAAAACATTTAACATACATAAAAATATCCGTATGACAATCATAAGTGGCTGCCCACATCTTCTGATTTTTAGTAAGCAGCCCTTGGTGGAAAAAGTCTGGTCTCTGGTCTGTAGTGTCCATAGATCCTTAAATTGGATTTTTACATTCTAAAATATTTAATATTGAATTTTATGTATTTGTTTTTATATATGATATATTTTAATATTATTATGAACAATTTTTTACACACACAAGGTGAAGAATCACTAACAAGTCTTAGCTTTGATTTTTATTATTGTAGTTTAATATCAGACAGACTTGGTAGACCCAAACGCGTAGTGAGGGTGTGCTGGGAACGTGTCCCCCGTTCGTTGAGCCTTCAACTCTCATCTCCGGCAGAGATTCGCCTGCATCTCGAGGGAGGACCG